>VZTA01012451.1:0-41199 GCA_013398855.1 Mohoua ochrocephala | reverse complement strand
GCCCGCGCCTGCCGTTCCACCCGCCGCTCAGGGCCCCCGCCCCGCCCCGCCGGGCCCTGCCCGGGTCCCTTCTCTCAAATCGGGACTCGCAGCCCCTTCCCGGGTCCCTTCTCTCAAATCGGGACCCGCAGCCCCTTCCAGGTCCCCGCTCCCCCCTCGCAGCTCCGGCGGCCGAGGGCTTGCAGGGCCGTGGGTCCTTGGCGGAGCCCCGGGGCCGTGGGCTTTGGGCAGGGGCCGCGCCCCCGCCGACACGCGTGGGCAGGGCTGAGGGCTGAGGGCTGGCCTTGCCGTCTTGTTATTTTTTATTTACCCCGTTAGTGACCCAAAGGGCCCCGAGTTTGCTGCAGGCTGGCTTGGGAAGTGCGACGAGCTGGGTCACAGGCTCAGGAATTCCCTCCCAGTACTTTGAGGGTGCTGCTGTTTGCTCCCATGTCTGTCATTTTCTGGTATATCAGTGTTTCACGGTCTGCAGTGGGATATGGAATTTTCAATATTTTAGAAGAATTTGGGGATTAAATATTTCTCTCAGGTATAATAAACATACTCATGTACGTTTCTCAGGTAAAGTAAAGACACACAGGACAGTAAACTGTCATATGTAAAGTAGAGTGCTGTGTAGTACATTATCTATGTTTGCTGAAACAAGAACAAAGTAACATGCAATGCACTGAGCTTTTTCCTGCAGTTTTTTCAATTTTTGGTGATTTTAGGAACAGAAAAGTATAGAATATTTATCAGGACCAAGGCCTAAATTACTTCCACAATAATATCACTCAGATTCAAGTATCTTTGTAGCATTTTCTGCAATCTGACAGAAAACAACCAGGTTTGGAAATTTCTAAACAAAACCATGTTTGTGGCAAGCTCCTCGCCCTCCTGAGAATTTAAAGAATGCCTGCTGTGCTCTGTATTACCACAGGTCATGTTGTTCTCTGTTGCAGGTGGACAAACTTCTGATTCCATTTAGCTTTACAGTACAGTGCTCTCCCACAATGGCTGACATTTAATGCACAAACGATAAACAAGGATCCAGCAGTTCTGTGGTTCCACAAAAAGTCTTTCTGACAAGCAGTGGATCTGTCAAGTTCCAGTATAATACAATTTTTTAAACTGTAAAGCTTGTGGGGCAGAACAATAATTTACCTGTTTTGGTGTCAAACAGTTCTAGTATAAAGTAAAAATGCATTTCTTAGGAAAAAAAGTAATCTAGACACAAAACTTCATCCTGGTAACTCATCCTTGAACCCCAGGACCTAAGCATCAGTAAAAAAACCCAACAAAAATCATATGGAATGTCTTAGAGCTCCATAAATTGTCCATGTCTTTCTAATGGTTTTGCCACAGGAGAGCCTAATCCATAAAATTTAGGTTTTCACCAGTTCCGTAGTGTTTGCTTTTAAAGGCAATACTTTGATGTAAAATGTCTCATTATTCACTAACAGTCAATATTAGAGAAAGACAATAAGAGGACATTAAAGTTTGAAAACTGTTTTATAGTGCAACAACATTCTAAGAACTCAACTGGAACAAAGTAAATGACAAAAACTTTTAAAAAAACCTGGTTTAAAACGGCATCTTAAACGTCTGCACCAAACTGCTCCTTTCTGCAAGATTTATTACTGTAAAGCAAAGGTATCTTTCCAATTAAAAAACTTATTGGCAAAGGAAGCTTTCTGCTGCGTGAGATCTCAGCCGTGAAAACTCCTCGGCTTCATCTTGCGTTAGAAGTGAAACACAAGGGGCAGCAAAAAAGAAAGGGAAGCAGTGGTTTCTGGTTATGGATTGTTTTCCTCCTTCATCTGCTAATTCCAGTTCTGCATTTCAGTGAGTTTATTCTCCCTGCCCATCTTCACCGTTGTTGCATTGGAATAAAATATTTTGTATCAGGAATGAGGCATGGGCTGTCCCCTGCCTGCTCAGCACAGCACGGTGTGTGCACAGGCAGGGTCTCAGTGTACACTGGGAACCTGGAGCTGCTCAGGCGTGTGCTTTTGGTGTTGTGTGGTGCAAATCTCCCTGGCCCTCCTCGCAGCTGTGCTGGGGAAATGTTCCTCTCTCGCTCCCTGTTCCCGATTCCTGCAGGGAGCCAGGCACAAGTGGGATGATGCCCTTTTCGTGTTTTCACTGTGAGTGGGGCAGATTCCATTTGTGTTCCAACGAGTGGAGAGAACGTCATGTTTTACAGTTCAGTTGTTCTGCTGAGGTTTTATAGGACAGGATATGATAATTTATTACCCTAAGTACTGTTGTGTACTTAACAGATGTTAATATTAAGGTAGATGAAGTAGTAAAGACCCTCTTTTACTCGTTCATTTGCTTGTGACACCATGGCTGGGTCTCTGAGTTGCTCTGCTGTTGGCAGTTCCATTAGACAAACTCTTTTTCGTGCCCCTCTTTTTACACAGTAGATTACCTACATATTCCCAAAGCTTATTTGGGCTGCAGTCACTCCTTTAAACTTCCCACAGAAAAAGTCTTCGTTCTTCAGTCCCTATGTTTTTCCCTCGTTGGCTGAATATCCTCAGCAAAAGATCTATTGCTGCTGCTCAGATGAGGGAGAAGTGCAGCCAGTGCTCCCAGCCAGTGCTCCCAGCCAGTGCATTTTCTGTTATTTCTCCAGGCTGAATCAGGGTCCAGCGAGTCCTGCAGATCCGAGTGACTCACAGAGCTCGTATTTTATCTTTGCAGTTTTCCACTTGAACCGATTGCCAGAAATTCCTGGTTTCGTGAGCTGTTTTGCAAATGGCTCACTTTCGTTGGTTTGTTTGCAGATGTTTTCCTTGAATTGTAATAGTGGGCAATTTCTGGGCTATTGATTAGTAATTGCATTGTTATCTATACCCTGAATTTCAGAATAAGGGCTGTGATTCTCAGACTGTTTATTTGGGCTTAGTTCTAGACAGGACAAATTGTCCTGGTGATAACCTCCTTAATAACTCAATGAACTTTTATTTTGCATTTTAATTGTTTAAAAAAACACAAGGGTCAGGGGATGCTAGAATTTTTTAGAAGTGCTGCCATTTTATTTGAAAAATCCTTTTATGTCACAGGTGGCATTACTTGAGCATTTTCCTCATTTATACAAATATGGTATAAACTGCTCAGGTTGTGTAGTTACCTTCCTCTGCTCTTTGGAGGGCCAATTGGATCAGAAGCCTTTCCTAGGAATCCCAGCTTGCACCGTGCTCTTTCTGCACTAATGCTGCAGCCACAGGTACCTTATTGCATATTCATGGTGACAGATATTTATTTTTAGCTGTGCAAAGTCTTTTTCCGCCTTCAGAGGAAAGTTTTCCAAATTGCTACATGTTAGCAGTGCTACAGGGCAGTAGTGTTGATCTAAACAATGAAAATTGATGGGATAGGATGGTGTGTAAAGGGATTCCCGGTTTAGCAGGATCATCACGTGGAAGTGACAAGGTTTAGGAAGATTGTTCTGGGACTGCTGCCTTACCCAGCTGTAGGTATGGGATTTTTTCCTGTTTCCATGCTCTGTATGAAACAGAGATAACACAGAAATACTTCTCTTGGCATCTGAGTTTCTCGGCTGTTGCAATACTGAAATGTGAATTTAACCAGAAGTTTCTTTGCTGTGAAATAATTGCAGTAATGATTCTGTAAAGGAATGGATGACTCTCATTTTTCTTTTTTTTCCTCCTTATACAATTGGAAAAATCTTCTAGAAAATGTGAAGCACGAAACATTAAAAACAACGGCATTTTCTGAAATAATGTAACTTAATAAAGTACAAGGAAAATGACCAAAAAAAAGCAGTTAGCCATCTGTGTGCCCACTGACATTTTGGATATGAGTGTCACCAACAGTTACGGTCCTTCCAAGAGATGCTAAAATAATATTGAAAGAAACAGAGAAAAATCATTAAATTACAGTTACAGTTCAATGAAAACAGAAGAATGAAAATACTCAATTCGGTTTGTACAGTAAAGCTGCTCCCACAACAGCGGTGTAAGAGGGTGAAATAGGTCACAGGCAGCCCTCCTTACATTGCTCAATAACATTAGAAGGATTAATCATTTATGGATTATCTCCTAGAAACAATGATCTGGTGCAGACAGGTAATCCAATCTCCTCTATCTTTCTAACCTGGTTTGCCATTTCACAGGAGATTGTGGAAGGGTGGCAAGTTTTTCTAGGAAGACATTGCCTGCCAGCTTGAAACATGTAAATTGCTGGAATTTGCATCAAAATAAGACAGCTCTTCTCTGATGAAGGTAGGTAGTGAAATTAGACAGGTAAAATGATTTTTTTTTTAAACTAGGGCACAGAGGTTCAGCTCAAAAATTATATCACGTTCACCCTTAGTTATAATCTGTCACTGACAGCGTAAAGAGAGAAGTTTATCATTGACATAAATCAGAACTAGAGAGAAAACGTTATTCTTGGGACTCTGCATTTTGCATAATATCCAGCAGTATGTTTTTCTTGGGTAAATTTGTACAAAAATTTAAGTACAACTTGTTTCTGAATACAAGCCTTTCAGTGATGGCAGCCTCTGTAAGTTCATTAGATGCAGGTGTGCAGCTGAACTTTTATTGACTGATGTGCTTAATGTGGTACGTTGGGCTTTGAACATACATCTTTAGCCACTTCTGGGGTATTTTATCTGGCTGTAGCCTCAAGGCCTGCTGTTGGATATATTAGACTCTGCTAATTTCATTGCTGAAGATGAACTCCATTGCAAATATTCGTTGGACAAAGTATTGCAGTAGCGAAAGTGCACCATCAGTGATTTTCAAATGCTTATTTCATTTTGCATGTAGTTGCTGTTTTATTGCTATAATGACATTAGGAAAAAAATACTCAATTACTATTACAAGCAGAGTAGCCTGTTCCCCTAGGTCTCCTTATACAGTTTAAAAAAAAAAAAAGAGATAATTAGATTAGCAAGGTCCTGCTCTGTGCAGAATTGAAAAATACATCAGGAATAATTGTGCATCATAGTAGTAACCCTGAGCCTTGAGAAAGCTACTTTAGTAGAACCATGCTAGTTTTTAACTCAGCCAATTTTTAATTACTGAGTGATCTACTTTAAATACACTGTGTCAGCCTTATGGCATTATTGTGGGCTTATATTCTTGTCTTCTTAAAGCATCCCTTTTCCCCTGAGCCACTTTTGATGCCTCCATGTATCTGGCCCTTTAAATACTAGGACCATCACATAAATTTTAAAATGTAGGTTTCTATGCTGCTTTATCTCTGAAGCCTCGCTGTAAAATAGCAAGTCAAAATTCCTTTTAAATATTTTAATATTTTTATTAATATTATTTTTATTTTTCAGTATTTTATTTTTAATTTAATATTTTATTTTAATATTTTATTTAAAATATTGTATCTTCTTGCAAAAAATGCACATATCAGAGCAATCATCTCTAAAATAGGTTAGATTAATTTTTTATGAGCAAATGTGTATTTTTCAATAGGCTTTACTTGATGTGGTACAGTACTAATAAGGAAGATGCAACACGATTCTGAGAGTAAATAGCTTCTAGAGCTTTTCAGACATGACTGGAAACAAATAGAATGTAAAACAGCCTGGTGGTTTGGGGTGCTTTTGATGCTTCTCGGGTTTTCCGGTGTCAGAGGAATGGGAATCAGCAAACCTGCATTCATTTCAGAGGTTATTAAACCGCTGCAGCACTCTGTACCTTCATTTTCCCATCCATAAAATGAGTGCAATGTATTTACTCATCATCATAAATTTCATTTAAATACTTTCTGAGGAGCAATATAAGCAGTAGGCATCCTGGTGATGTTTCATTCATCCAGGGAAGGGCTGGTGGGATGCTGAAGGGTCACAGAACCTCGCTGGAAGGTGAGGGCAGCAGCTGCATTGGGTGCTGTCCCCAGGACAGAGAAACAGGCTTGGAGCTCTGCTCTGGCTGGGTGGATGTCGTGGTGCCCCCCAGTGTCAGCCAACACCTTCTGTGGGTCTCATCTCCCTGCTGCAAACAGGAACAAACACAGGTGTGGTGAGAGCCTGGAGCACAGCATCCCTTAATTCCTGCTGTGAGCACACGGATCCCTTGCTCTTTGCGTTGGCAGCTCTCTCCAGGATGTACCTTGTCCAAGAGTATTCAGTGACGTAAACCACGTGGATTGAATGTGCATCGTGTGCTAAATTCTGCCTCTGTCAGTTGCAGTCAAGAACCCATCATGTGTCTCTGCTTTGCAATCAAGTTCTGAGGTAGAGCCATCCGTTTTGGATGGCCTTCCTGCGAGGGGTGAGGAAGGCAGGCTGGGAGAGGTGGGGAGGAGTCACCACACCTGGTGAAAAGGGAAGCTCCGTTACATTGTGACTAAGGAAATAGACTGGATGAGATCCTAACCTCTTATTTGGCCTCTTTCCTCCAGTTAAGTTCTGGCTGATGGAGAATGCCTTTGCTGCAGTCGCTCAGAAAAGAGCCATAAAGTTGTGTGATGAAGATCCTCAGGGGAGCCCTGTGGAAGAGATGTGTGAGGAGTGGCACAGGAAGGGCATTTCAAGGGGAAAGCATTCACACACAGTGTTGTGGAAATTTGCAACCAAACTGGAACAGAGGTTAGCTAAGACATGGCTGGAGCTCAGCCCTTAAGGGCTGTGGAGGTGCAATTGCAGCCTTTTGCTTTTGGGACCTCATGTCCCTTGACCTTGGTGTTAGAAAATAAGTGATCTGATAGTAATGAGTTATTAAAGAACAAAAGCAGCAGCATCTTATTTCATTAATTTCGAATGGGTAGTGGGCAGTTACGTGTGTAAAGAGAAATGGCAGTCAACTATTTCTTACAGAATTTTCTACAAAATTCTGTGCACAGATTACCTGAATTTTCATTTGGAAAATAAGTATCACTCGGGACGTTCATCTACAAATTAGGTTGCTTGCTTTGGTGTGTTTTCAAAGGTAAAAAGAAATAACTAATAAATTGTGTGTTGAAACCATCCATTGCATTCATACAATAATTTTTTTCCCTGTGGTGCATCACAATAAAATTACTTTTGCATGTGGAATTAGTGCATGGAAATGCTGATTATAAAGAGCTTGTGTAGGGGTGCTATATTTTGTCAGGTAAGGATTGGCAAGCTGATGAACGGCTCTCCAATAGATTGTAATAATCTCAAATAATTATTTCAAGACCTCTTGAGTACCAGTTTTCATGACAGGCTGTAATAGGTTCTTTCAAGACTCTCAGGGTCAGTACAACTAGTTCTCATTTTCAGAATTACTACCTCGTCTAAAGTCTGTACAAACCATGTGATTTTCAAAACAATTAAATGTAACAGACTTTGAGAGCTGCAGTGTAAACAATGCACATATGCACAAACAGCTGAAGGACCACATCTCCTCTTGCTTTTTCCTTCTGCTGTGACGCCTTCCAGAGCTGGCAGGTTGAGCTGGGCTCCGCAGCCCCGGAGTGACACGGTGCCTGCCTGCCTGCCCAGCTCCTCCTCTGCCCCTGAGTGCAATCTGTGGCTGCTGACAGCTGGCACAGAAATCAGGGATGGGGAGGTGAAGCTTGCCATGCTGGCCTTTCCCTGTCCCTGTGTGCACCTGACATCGCTCAGACAGGGACGGGGTGTTGTTAGGAGGCTTGACACTTCCATGACAAAAAGGACCTGTCACCCAGGGGAACTGAGTTCCAGAAGTGCTGAGCTCTCCTACAGGACGGGAGCGGCCAGAGCCCACCATTTACCCTAACAGGAAAACGCTCAAAACCAGAACAAAACAGTGCCTCTGTAAAATGTTTCACTCTGAGATTAAACTGGCATCTTTTACTGGATTAAGAAAAATTCTGATCAGCTCTGTTTTCACGATGGATTTGTTATGTGAATAATCAGGGGGTGGTTGTGTCTAGGAGGTAAGCTGGGTACAGAGGGAGAGCTGGTGGTGCTCCTGCAGTGCGTGGAAAGGGAGCTGAAAGAAAGGCTCTTCCTCCTGCCTTTGGTGGCAAGAGTGTCCACACAGGAGTAGCTGGGGAGCTCAGGCTGAGGGAAGGTCTAGGAAACAAAACCAGGCATGTCTTTGTAATGTATTTGTGTGGGAAGGGGACTGTTTGACTGGTAATAACATGGCCATATGTTTTGATAAGATTCTCCCATTATATTCTCTTGTGGTGTTTGATTTTTTTTGGACTTGGTCTTAAATTCCAGCTGTAGTGGGGAGCTGGCCAAGTAGGCTGTGTAAACCAAGATTTAGCACTTCAGGGCCATTATGTGATTCATGAGCCTCTGTGACACGAGAGCCAGGCAATGCTGTTGGCTTACAAACAGCTGTGGGGAATGCTTAAGTTAAAAGGGTTATTCTAGTTCCTTTAGAAAATCCCACTAATATTGTGTAAAATCAGGATTTTTACATTTATCCAGCCTCAGATACTCCTTTTATAGGCTCTTGCCTGATTCATGGTGCTTCTTTAGTGGTCACGCTTCTGGAAAGTGCTGTCTGTGGCTTGGTGGCACCAAGCCAACTGCTGAGAGGTTTGCAGGGTGGTAACTATTTGTTTGAGTTTAAACAATTAAAGACTCACTAAGTGAAATCCACTGCAAGTGAAAGCTAGTAACTGAAACGTTGACTTTACCAGGAAAGCACGACTGCCAGAATAGGGGCACTTTGTCAAAAACTCAGAGAAAGAAAAAAATGTATAATAATGAAGGTAATTGTACAAGTGTGTTTTATAACCATTATGTCAGCAGAACAGAGAGACTTATTAAAGTTACTTCAATCCCCATCAGTTCTTTATAACCTTGAAAAAAATCAGAGAGGAAGATAAAGAATTTGTCTGTTTTCTCTCTCTTTAAGTTGATTTTTCATTCGCATCTCTAGTCAGAATTTAATTATTAATGTTTGCAAAAACATACTCTGGTGTAGGAGCTATTTGCAAACTGTTCACTGAGATTATTATTTAGGATTTCTCTTAATTGTAGTTTTAAGCAGCATTGTACTCGTTTTTGAAATGCTCCCAAAACCATTAAGTGTTCTCCAGAGGATGTGCTAATGAGGCATATAATGGGACATTAGTATGAATTTATTATTTTAATTTATACATTAGAAGGTTATTTTTGATACTTTTGTTACCCGTTTCTCATTAAAAATAAGCTAACACTAGAAAATGTTTACCTTGTAAAATTATCAGAGGCGAATGTCTTGCTTATCTGTATGCAGGCAAAGGGATACAGTAGCAGCAGGGCTTCTGTTATGATCAGCAGAAAGGTAATAGAGGAAAAAGGCAACTGAAATGTAGATCTGTAACAAGATCTTCTGTTAGTTCAGGGATTTTTGAGGCTTCTATAGTCTCTTTGGGGCCCATTTTTTTCCTCATATTTCACCTGGAAATGCCTTTGTTTGCATTTCCACTGAACTTATGCAAGAGAGGAACTTGGCAAATGTGCATGACTTAATTTTTCCAATGGGAAATTGTGCAGATGTGTGTGGGGCTGCCATGGGCTTCACTCTTCTGGGTAATTCAGGGGAGCTGTTCCCAGCTTTAGTCTGGACCTGCCTGACTCAGACTGACCTCGGTGGTGGCTGGGCTGACCCTTTCAGCAAGTCCACAGCCACGGTGGCTGTGGTCAGCCCGGGAATGCTCCCAGTGCTAACACCAGTGCTGTTTAAAGGGAGCATCTAAATTTGTTCGCCGACTGCTCAGTAGCTGAGGTGTGTGGCTGTTTGAAAATGCTCCTTTGGTGACCTTTGGCTTGCATCCAGGACCTGTTTCAGTCCTAACCTTTGGCTTGTATCTTGGTTTCTGGCTTGGGCTCTTGACCTTTGGTATTTAGCCTGACTGCTGGCCTTTGGGTGCCAGATCACCTCTTGTCCTAGGCTTGGATTCCAGTTTTGGATATTAGCTCTGACTGCTTCTTGCAGCTTGGCACTTAAATCTTATATGTGCTTTTGAAAGATTCCCCTTAGGGCACCAATTGTACTTCTTACATTTCTTTTTCAGCCTTTATGTAAAACTCTTGTAATCAGAACAGCTCGATTCTAAATGCATCCCTTCCCTCGTGGGTCATTAAACTGAGGATGCAGAGCTGTTTGGACACTCTTCCAGGAATCTCTGTTCCCTACTCACCATGGGGAGTCTCTTGGTTGCCTTTGTGCCCACACTTGTGTGATGTGCGGGTGGGTGGGTGCCCACTAGCGGAGCCTCAGCCCCAGGTGGCCATGGCAAGTCTGCCTTATGGCTGGACATCCAAAAAGCCAAAATGAGTGCAAGCCTGATAAATCCCAGCATCCTGTTTGCTACAAATCTGTTGCTGAGACACCAACCTGGAAATTTGACCAAATGTGTAAGAATTAAAAACTCTCCATAAATTAATATTAAATCAGCTAATTTCTTCCTAAAACACGATCTATGAAATGACAGCAAAATCATGTCTAAGGAAAATAAACACAACCCCAAGGTATAATACCCTATGGCGTTTTCAGTAAAAGCATCACAAGTTGCTTTTGGAGGTCAGATGGCGAGCTCCATGTTCACAGTCGTGACTACATGCTCATGTGGGTTTGTTTCTCTGGCTTTGCGGGGACTGTTCGCGTGAATAACCACTCCTGCAGAGTGAATAAAGGCATTTGCAATCTGGTCCCAGCTGGAAACTTATTTCTGAAGCCAGTTCACTCCCTTCATAAAGCACAGATTCTTTATTTTATCTTGTTTTGTGTTTAGTTCACATCATTTGAAATCTTTAGGTTGATTGCTATGCCATTCCAAATCGCTTCCTACGGGAAGAGACGTATTTGTAATAGCTCTTAATTCTTTCCCAACACATATTTGGAATAGAGATATTCTTCTTGTCTGGGAGGAGAAGGGTAATTGCTGCCTGCCTGGATATCAGTTAATTAGCAGTCTCCTCACCAGTGGATGCCTGGCCAAATTCACTCTTTTGCTGAGTAATTTATTAAATAACTGCAAGGCTATTCAGGCAGCCTCAACAGTATTTTAAAACAAAGCACTAATTACTTGGTATATTTAATGGCAAAAGAGATGTAAGGAAATGCAGGGCATATATTCTCAATTGCTTACCAACCTTTCTCTCACACCTTCCTCTTGGATCACAGAGCTCAGTGACTTAGATCCAGTCATTCCTCCAGTGAAGATGTGGCATAATTTCAGAGGAGCTATTGACTACCCTTTTCTTCCTCTCAGTTAATGCAATCTTGGCCTGGTTTGGAATGCAGAATAACATTTCAAACAGGACTCCCTGTCATAGCCTTAGCAAGGCTGCTTAGATAGGGAGAATCAGCTCCTCTAAGTGCTGACACTTGTGCAGTGGCTCGGGAAGCGTACGGAGGAAATGCAAGATAAACCCTGTGCTCGGCTGCCCTGTCACATCTCGTGTGGTGCTGCTGTCCATTAACGTGCCACTGGCTCAGGGACAGCTCTGGGCTCGGCCCAGATCACTCGGCAGCTGTCAAGTGGATAAGACAAGCTTGCTGGGGAATGTACGAAGATAATCACAGGAAGGTGAAGTTGAATCTCATACATGTGCTGCACCGAGTGCTCTGAGCAAAGGAGGCTTTATTCTGCAGCACGGAGACCAGATGGACTCTGTGACTGTTCTTTCGGTTTCTGGGGGAGAATTCAATGCATATGGTCTGGAATCAACACCTCATTTGTCAGTTCAAGTCACACCATTACACCCTCCCGCCCCCCCCTAATTTTTGCTGTTGCTTTACAAACAGAAGATCTCCTGGTAGCAGGTATGTGTTAAGGCAGCGTTCTGAAATTTGCCAGCTCTTTATCTCTTTTGCTGAACCCCTGCTGGAATCCAAAAGCCCAATTTCTTTTCTTCTCTTTCCTGCAGGGTACAAGCAGCTGTTATTTTGAAAAGAGAGGCTTTGTACCATAGTCATTCTCAGCAATTTGCAAAAAAAGCACAGGCTTTTTGTTACTCTGATGTCTTATCAGATGATTTCTGTTTTGATACGTAAAACACACTCCTGTATAAATTGTGAAAATGGAAGGTCGGTAGATTTGATGGTTGGCTCTAACTCTGTTTTGTTCTGGCAGCACATCTAAGGCATTTTAGTACACAAAAGGTATGCACAGGTATTTCCTAGGTGTTACTGCTAGTCACTTTTAGTGCTGGGATTTGCTGAGCGGGGAGGAAGCACACTCCTGTTTCTGGGTACTCCTTTCCACTGCATGCTTCCTTCAAAACTCAGCACTTTAACAAGTGTTAAAACATTATTCTACACAGCATCATAGTTCATCTGTTGCAGCTTTTGGGTTTTTTTTTTTTTTTTCAGGGAAACCAAGTTTTAACTCCATGTTTTAGTGTGCTGAATAGTTTAATGTGCTGCAGATTAATTTGAAGAGACCCCCATTACAAGCAACTGTAAGAAAACTGGGGACCTGGCTTGGTAACCCTAGTTTAAATGTATATGACTCTATTTCATGGTGTGGTTATAGAAAAGAATTAAAAATCCTCCCTTTTTTAGTTTTAAAAATAATTTACATTTTATTTTCATATAGAACTTTTCTGCTACATTTTGAATTTTTGTTAAACCATGAAAGTTCATTTTCTATGAAATGTGTATGGAACAAAGAAAGAAGCTGTCATTTTATATATCCATATATAATAGGTAGAGACCTAAATGAAAAATTTTGATGTCTGTTAGTTCTTCCTTGACTAAACACCTGCCCCTTCTTTAGAGGTGTTTGTGGTAGGGAAGTTTTGCTGTTGTTTCATCCAACAATGTTAAAATATTAAAGCAGTAAACAGCACAGAAAAGGAATTTTTCATAACGAAGGCAACTAACTCACACCAGGACCAAAATGTGTTAAAGAACAGGGCTGAAACTGTCGTGTCAACTGGCATGGCACTGTCCTCTTGTTACACACCAGAAATCTGTGTCTGTAAAAGGGTGTGGGCAACACAGACCAGATCATCTTTGGGCTTTAGGGTTTGACCTTGAGTCAGTTCAGAACATTTTTCATATGAACAGCAAAACTGAACTGGTCTTAAAGGTAAAGGAGAAGCAGGACCCCATGGTCCCATGAACACATATTTAAAATTTATTTAAAGGAGTAGTCAGTTTTTGAGACAGAAGGGGTTAGTAATGATACTTTAAAAATGATGATGATTCCTTTCTTATTTTATAAAAACCTCCTTACTAAAATGTTATTAAATGTTGTTTAGAAAGCTTTCATTAAAATGAAATGTTTGAGTGGAATTAGATAAAGAATTACACTGAATTCAGCAATCTTTCAGATGGTGGGGCCAGTTTGCTCTTTGGGACGGTCTGGAGTATTGTTCATCAGAGTGGTCTCTGTTGCAGCTCCTGTACCTCACTGACCACTGGAGTTGCTGTGTTTTGCTTTTGCAGAAGAAGCTGAAGTTTTATTTCATCCCAGGTTGTTCACACAGACTGGATGCACAATTTCAGGTGTTTCAGCAGCATATGTAAACACCATTGGTTTGAGAGAAGCAAGTTTTATGGATTCCTTAGATTTGATGTTGCACAGGACTTATACCATGCATAGTAGACTTTGTAACTCAGTTTTAATGCTGCTATTTTAGAAAGCACACCTGTAACATGACAGATAGAAAAGTCATCGAAGTTCTCATTGTCCTTTGCTCTCAGGCTTTGACTTCTCCCTTGTATTTCTCATTATTCATTAATACTGACATGCTGACTGATACATTTTATGATGCACAGACACTCCATATGTATGAGAAAGACCTGTCAAAGCCTAGGAGGCTTTTTTTCTCCACTGAATTGATTATCTTCAAAGTCCTGGCCTTTTTTTNTTATTTGCAACAAGATCTTTCTATTTGTCAGGGGATCAAAGATGCCTTTAAACCAGCCTGTTTCCACAGCTGAGGCATCAGCCTTAGGATGCTGTTG
Source organism: Mohoua ochrocephala (assembly GCA_013398855.1). NCBI lineage: Eukaryota > Metazoa > Chordata > Aves > Passeriformes > Acanthizidae > Mohoua > Mohoua ochrocephala. The sequence goes on along the minus strand of VZTA01012451.1, from coordinate 27,358 downwards.
ATTTAGGATGTGCTACAGGGTTGGATGTGGGAGGTTTTACAACTGCACAAGCTCCTGATGGCAGAGGTTAAGTTGCCTTTAATCTCCAAGTATATACTAGCAAAGGGTTATTCTGGCTCCTAATTTCTTCACTTTAATTCCTATCTACTTCATAGATCTTACACTTATAACTAATCTAATGACCTTCAGGAAGAAATTAATATAACTTATTAACTGGGCAAACGGTTGCAAAACTATTGTGAAAAATGTCATTTTCCCTCATGCATTTGTGGACAAGTGTCTGTATTTCAGCCTGGCTCAGAGGCACTTGCTGTGCTCTGTCACTCTCCGTGCACAAGCAGGTGGAATGGCTCTATCCCTGCATTCTGCATGAAACTGGCTCCTTTTCCCCTTGCCACAGGTGGGCTCGGACAGGAATGAAACAGTGGATGCAGCATCCACCATGGGGCCATTTTGCTGCTGTTCCAGATCCCTGGATGTAGCAGGCTTTCCCTGCCATGAGTTTGGATGCATTGCAGGAAGAGCTGATTTTCGCAGTGAGGATTCCCACCTTGCAGAGCTGAGGACTAGTGTTCTCCACGACCTTGCTTCCCTCAAATCCCTTTTGCACTGTTTTGAAACTGCTCTGAGACCAACCAAGTGGAAGTTCCCACATCATTTTCAGCCCAGGCAGAGAGCATGCTGACCTTGCCCAGACTTCATGCTTGAATGTCTTCTGTTCGCTCAGAATTCCAATGAAAAATCTGGGGTTTGGAGAACAGTACAGCAATAGGTACTGCATAATTTGACACATGTTTCTGACTGGCTGGAGGTCATTTAAGGCTTTGAAACTATGCAAAAAAAAGGAGATGTGGAAGCTATCTTTGGAATAAAAGGAAATTTTAGGTATCTTTAGCAGTTCACAAGGATGAATCTTGTAAAAAAAGGTATTTGTTTATATCTTTTCACGAGTGTTACTGTAATGACTTTTCCTGTTAATATGAAATATTGAGCTTAGAAAATGCCCACTGCATTAGCTGTCAAACACCTTTAAACTTCATATTCTATGAATTTGGTGTAGGCATTAAAATAGTAGCAGCTGTTTCTATTCTCTTTTTCTTCTCTCTCCCTGGATATGGATCACAGACACAGGTTGTACAATTTATAAAATATGTGCAGACACATTCCTAAAAGTCAGGACAGCTTCAGTGGCTCTATCTTATTTTACTGCTTCTTTGAAAGCTGATAAAATTTAAAGTTTCCAGTAAGCTGTAGAGAAAAGATTTTTTTACTGTTGAAAAATACCTAATTCAAAATCTGTCGAGAAGAACTTGATATGGAAACGATTCAGAATGTTTTAAAAAGGAAATTGGACACCATAGTTCTATTTTTCATTTGGATATTTTTTCTTGTGCAAACGTTCAGCTGTATGGATCATAATATTTCAGCAGGACCTGGCTGATACTCCCAAATTAAAAGACAATGCAATCTACATTTCACCGAACATTTTGGGGTTTCAGTATTTTTTTATCCAGTAAGGATGGAAATAAACTTGGAAATGCCTGAATTTCCCAAACGATAGGCAATTTATTTCTCTAACTAAGCGTGTTTTGCCACACTGCTGCCTGAAGTAGGATCTGTGTCCTTGTTACACAGCGTGCTTCCTCTTGCAGTCTTGATGATCAAAGCACGAGAGCTGTCAGATGAGATGTGCAGCACGTACGAACTGTGTATCAGTAACACATTGGTTAAAATCAAAGGAAATTAGGACGAAAAAAATCATGTTTCTTTTCACCTTAAAACTAAATCAAGCCAGTGTTAATTAACCTTCAGAGACAGCAGTAGCTTCAGAAAATAATGGCTTTTCCGGGATTTTTATCAGCAGAAAACCCTTGGTCTCCAAATACCTAGCACAGAACTGGTTTTACAGTTCCAAGGGATTATTAAAGAAAAAAGGAAGTTGCATCAAGATTTTTAGTCTCACTGAAGTCCGTGAGCTTTGGATTAGGTCCTTAGATCCGGTTATGTAAACATTTCTGTAACATTTTTAGACTGTAATGTTTGGCCTGTTACTATAGAGTGCTGCAGTGCTTTTCATAGCTTGATGCTTTAATACTTACACTTGAAGAGCTTATAATTTATTTTCTACCTGATACATCCACTTCCCATGTTAACATACACACGGGTATTTAAGAGTATCACTCTTTCCTTTCTGTACTCACTGAAATATGTTAAACAGCTGCCTGAGGTCTGACCAAATGTTGTTGGATACCAGTGATTTCTGACTCACAGGAGAGGAGAGGTTATCCTCTGCATTTCATATTGCAGCTGTTTCCTATTTACCTGTGGGTAAGAACAGGTTGTTTTTATCCACCATCTTTGCTCCTTGTGCCTAGTGAGGAGGTGAGTATGGCCACTCATGGAATGCTGCTTTGAAGACTTTCAACCTTTTCTTTCCTTTTCTTACTTTTTATAAGTTTTATCCTTGTATTGCTTTATCGTTGTATAAATCACAAAGTCTACGTTCAGCCCAAAAAATGCTCAACCCCCTGTAAAACCTGGCTTCAGGTGTTGGTTGGGGCTTCAGTGGCACGAGAGGGTTGTGCTTTGCAGAGGAGTCCTGGGAGCAGAGGACTGGGAAATGCTTGGGCTTGATTCAGGGAGCTGTGTGATCAGATGCACGATGAAGACAGTACTCAGTGTTCTGGGATCCTGTTAGAAGGGAATAAGGACCTCAGGTTTAAAAAGTCCCAACTCTTCTCCCATTAATTCTGCATGCTGCACTCATGTTTTACCTAATTTTTCAAAAGATGTATCTCGCTATGAACTGGGTAGTGTGAACCAAAGGGAGCAGATTGATTTAAGGAGTGAATAATAGATGCCTTGTATCAGGAGTGCTGAAAGATTGCGCACTGAACAAAGTGAAACACGGTGCCTCAGTCATTGTTCATTCATTCTCCTCTCCTGTGCCATCTGTTACGCCAGTGCAGTGACACGCTAAATCATTGAATCTCAAAAGCATCAGCATTTTGCACAAAGGCAAAAGACTGAGAGTGCCAGGAAAATGCTTTTGAATGTGTGACCTGTATCTTATGCAAGCAGCATGCCCTTCCCTGACAGCACAGGCAAGCAGGAGAGTGGAGCTCCACCTCTCCTCTGTGATAAATGACAATAAATTTCGTATTGTAACAGGCACGCATGACCTGATAAACTTATGACAGACCTGTGGTTCTTAGGCACCAGCATTGCTAATTACTACAGTGCCTTTGCTACCAAATTAAACTGGTGTTGTGTGGGCTGGTGTTTGTTTTGATATTGCTTTTAATACTCTGTTTCTCAGAGCCATCAGAGCTCTCCTAAGATGAGCACAATGTAGTTGTTACTTGTTCAGCAGTACCACTGCTCTAGGAATGATGCACTAGACTTTCTCAGACACTTGAACGTGTATTAGGAAGGATGCACAGCTGCCTTCCCTCAAAAGCTGCTGGGAGAATATCACAGTCCAAACCTTCACTCATTTAGGAAGTCAAGGAAGATGTGACCCTCACAAAGTCAGCGGGATTAGGTGACCTATATAGTTGTTATCTTACAGTCTTTGTTGTAACTAATTCTGAACAGAGGAAATAAGCACTCTTTTTTACTTACTGGAGTTCTTCAAATCCTCATAAAAATTTACTGAGATAATAATAGCAATCATATGTTGTATAGATAGTGCAGTTCATCTCTAAGTGCTTTTTAAAGATAAGAAGCATCTTCATTGATGCTGAAACAAAATTAAAAAGTCCTGTGCTAAGTCCCACAGCACCAACTGACAAAGATGGGGAATGATTAAACCATCCAATGCACTAAGTCTGTGCAACAGTAACTTTATCTTTGTTGGTCTTACAATTTAACCAACCCTGTTAAAGATTTTTTAAAAATATAAAAAATAGTAATTAATACTGTAATCTGTTTACACTTAGCATTAGCTGTCTCTGTTACTGCAAGAAGTGATCCTAAGCCTCTCTGACCTCTATCATAGCTTAGTTCTGGTCTCAGTTCTTTACTCTGAGTCATTCTGTATCCGCATGGGTGTCAGGCAGACAAAGGAGCTGAGGGGATGGGATTGAGGGGCAAGTAATTCATGCCAACAATGTGAGGGTTACTACTGGAGTGTAAGAGGTATTTTGGTCCTATGCTTAGTCCTCTTTTCTTCTTGTATTTTGGACATTTGGACTGTTGGAGTAACAATCTCAGTGCTGAAAGGAGACAGGGAGAAAGGTACTCTACAGTGCTTGAGAGCAATCACTCATGTCAGTGACACTTGTCACTCCCCAAACCAGTCCAAGCAGACACATTTTCCCACATTCCCAAAATGAAGTCTGATCTCTTCTGTTCAGATGTAATATTTGTGTGTGGTCTGCCTTTGCTTTCTAACTTATTGACTTCCCTTGTACTGCAGCATAAATTTAACTGAAATTACCATACTAATACTTACCCCTCTGGATTTGTAGTAGTTTCATAACAATCTATGTCACTGAGCCTTCAGTTCAATCCCCTCTCTATCACACCATCTTAATGAGAGAAGGGATAGTTTTCCTAGCTTAACTTCTTGCATCATGCTTTGTAAGATACTGTTTGTTCCTGACACGTAAAGGTATCTTAGGATGCTGTCCTTGAAACCTTTGCTTTCCTTTTTGCTGTGTTCTTATTGTGTCTGTCTGGGCTTTAAGTTTTATGCTCTGCCAAATTTTAGCCTGGAGTGACAGCAGAGGAATGAGCATTATAATGAAAGTGCTGACAAACCCTTAGCTGTAATGACGTGAATGGTGCAGCTATCATTTGAGTTTGCTGTGTTCTTTACTTTAAATCTTTAATGCTATTTTCTCCTTTTATCCCGTGTTGAGCAGTGGGATTACTCAAGTGGTTTATGGCTTAGAAGTTGTGCAGTTAAGTGAGTTGTTCAGTGGGGTGGAAGGACTCCTCTCTGGGGGCTACCTTCTTCTTTTTAGAGGTGTGGAAAAGTTCAAGTTTGGAGAAGGAGAAACACTGTCAGCAAGATGGTCGATACTGCAGTGCCATTCCAGCACTGCCATCAACTTTGACCCCTGTGAGCACCCCCTCTAAAAACATCTCATTTTATATCCACTGGCTGAGGGAAGGCCAGTGTCCTCTGAGATGGAAGCAACAATGCATATTGTATTGTAAGTGGGAAAATAATGAAGCCTCAAAGAGTGAGAAAATTTAGCTCGTAGGGAAGAAGTGTTAGTTGATGTTGTAGGCATTAATATTTTAGCCTGTAAGTTATTTGAAGCTGGATGTCTGCATTCCTGTGTGAACAGATGCTGTCCAAGACATTTCTGACATTACCACAGAACAAATAATGTATGGACTAGATATGAATCTGTACTGAAGTGCCCATTCCCTGTCTGCATGTTCCTGATGCTGCAGCGAGGGAAGTAACAATCCTGTGGAGTTTTCCTTTGATTTCAGTGAAAGCAGAAACAAATTTTTAAGGTGCCTTTTGGATTATATCTCTAGCTTTTCTAAAATGGCAGAAGTTGTTTTGTCTTGAATAGGCCCTGCTATTTTACACTAGACAAGGATTTGGCTCCGGGAATTGCCTCTGCCTGATTCCAGTCAGATGCAATTAGCATGTGGGTGGATGTGTGGCTCTCTTCTGCCATGTGACCAGGTAATGCTAAAGAAGAGGGAACTATAATCCCTTTAGCTCCACCATACATCTTCCCATACTGCCTGAGATTAACTGAGTGTTAATTTGAACAAAGTAAAAACGGTATGCATATATTTAAAAAGATAAAACAAGATGTATGTGCAGAGGGATGTGAACAGCCTACAGACATCCAGTGATATGAGCCTCATGAAGCTCAGCCCCGTTTCCCCATTGGGGAAATGAAGTCTGCATCTTTGGACATGGAGAAGGCTTGACTGTGCAAGGCCCTGAGCATCCTGTTCCAAAATGGTTCTGCTCTGAGCAGGGAATCAGACCAGGTAACTCCAGAGATCCTTTTCAGCTGGTATTGTTCTACCAATCTGGCCTATTGAAAGAAAGATTAGTGGTGAAATCATCGTCCTTTCTTTTGTGACTCTGACTCGACTATTGAACCAGTGTTTGTTCAGACCTGCCTGCAGGGTTAGGAGCTCTGGCAGGATCATTGAAGGCAGACCCCTCAAGTGGGTTATGCCAGCAACAAATTAACTCATTGCTGTCAGCAAAGTTAGGGTACAAGCTTTCATTTGATCTCCTGTGCTTCCCTGTCGCTGTGAGGTCTGTATTTCCCTCATCCTTATGATCTTTGAATCAAAATGCTTATGCCTCAAAAGTTCACCTGCTTTGTCTGAAATCCTCCCACTTTTCCTTTGCTTTACTGTGTGGAAATGATGTTGATTCACAGAGATTATTGTGCATTATACCTACCTTTGCTCTCATTTTCTCTTCTGCTTTTCACACACGACAGCATTATATCAGGGGCCTTGCACCTCCTTCTCAGACTCCCTGGAGTATGTATGATTTGTGGGGTTCCTGGCATGGTGTTAATAGAAGTGCAGCCCCGGGGAATACTGCTGCAAGCTGCTTTCCATAAGAAACAGCACAGACTCTTCAGATCATTCTCTAACTTCCCTTGGTCTTTCAAGATTTCACTACCTAAAGAAGGCACACAAACACATTGTCTCTACAACTGTGTGTAACACTTGATTTCTTGAGCTAACAGCAACCAGCAGTTTTTCATTAATAGTCTTTTGAGGGACAATGCTAATAAGAGTGAGAACAGCAGCAGTGGGGGTGATATCATTATTCTCTGAGTCAGGTTTGATTAAAGAAGGTAAAAAATCATCAGGAGAAGCTTCTGAGAATCAGAATTGCAAACTAGATGATAACAGCCTTCTCTGGATTATGCCTCACTCTTCAGTTAAAACAGGTTTCTGCATTTCTGGGCTCTTTGTTGACAACATTCTGCTGGTCATAAAGCATAAGGGCAAAAGAAAATTTATGGGAAAACCCCAAAGTAACCCGCTTGCTTTATTATGCTTTACCATCATTGTACTCTGGGGCAGATCACAGCAGATGAAGGAAAGTCAGGTTTATTCTTACCCCAGACCTGTGATAGCAACAAAACTTGTTTCGTCTCTCAATGCCATCTCTTGTCTTCATGTAAAATGCAGTAGTTTTGATTAATATTAAAAAAGAGGATTAGAAGCTTAATCCATTCATCTTTGTACATAATTTTGAAATATTTAGAAGAAGACATGAGAGTCCAAATGTTTGCTGGTTAGGAGCCTGCTGTGCTGGGTGGCAATGGTAATAAAATCCAGGTGTGGGTTTTTCTGAATACTTTTCTGGACTCTCGTTTTGCTGTGTGACATGAAGAATTCATAAAGAGCCCTTGGCAGAAGTGTGTGACTGCAGTCAAACAGCTCCTCCAGAACAGATATGTGATCTCAGTGACTCCTGAGCTGAGAATACATACAGGAGAGGCAGATACACATATTTTCTTGACTATATAGCCAAATTATGCAACGAATAGTATGACTTGAGTGTTAAGCATTATTCTGATTTCATTCTGATTGCTCTTTGAGACAGATAGGAGCTGAGGTATAAAAAAAGTACTGATTTGTTGAGTGTCTAGTAAACTTTAAGAAAACTTCCAAAAATACCAGTATAAGGGTAATAAATTCTAGACTTTTTGGCCCTTGTCCCACTTTTCCAAATGGTTTATGGGAAGTCCAAAGTGTTAAGTCAAGCGGAAAGCTTTAGAAAACCAAATATATATATATATCTATATCTATCTCCTGCTCAAGAAGTAATGCAATTTTTCATCCCTGCATACAGAGGCAATATCTGACAGTAGGAAATCCTGGTATTTATGGCAATGTGTAAATCTGTGTTGGTTATACAGACACCGAATACGTGGCTTAGCCAGAAAGCCATGGAAAGAGTTGCTCTGCAAAGATACAGCCAGGTGTGTGGCTGTGTTCTCAGCCACCTCTGCCCAGTGACCTTTTTCTGGCAGCCTCCTTTCCACTGGATGCTAAGGGAAAACTACAAATTCATTTTCAGGGGGACTATGGCAAAGACCTGTGGGAGACAAGAGTCCTTTCATCTGCCTCCCTGTCTCAGGGCTCACTTACCGGCTTTGATTAACTGCTGCTGAAATTTGTCCTAACTAGCTCATTTCCCTTTCCCCCCACTTAAATGTATGTGTTAAATCATCAGCAAGTCTGCATTCTATTCTAAGAATTACTTTCCTGCAGATTTCCCTATGGAGAACTCACATGTATCTTGCGGGGAGAAGTGTGTTGATGTCTGACACATTACATTTTCTTCTATATTTGCCCTTCATTCGTGTACAGCAAGAGGCTAAAAATTGTTGAAGATATTTGTTGCTTGTCACTCTTATTTGTGCATGAACGTACACATACAGCCTTATGCAGGGGCATGGAAACTTTGAATTTTAAAACAGTGAGAAAATGTTTTATATCCTTGTTTATCCTGTAGGCACTGTGCTCTCACTTCTCTTTTGATACTGATGGGAAAGAGCTTGTTAATGGGCTGGTTCAATAGGCTTGTTAAAAGATCTTCTTCATAATGAAAGAAAACACCCCACCTTTTTGAAATTCCATCACTGAATGAAATTACATCACTGATTTAGTCTTTATTTTCCATATGACTAAGCATTTCATTTTTATACAGAATAAAAATTCTTGTCAAGAAAAATTGGTCACAGTTCAGATGTTTTCTAACAAGACATCAGCTGCATCATTAGTGTGGTTTTCCTCTAAGCTGAGCATCAGCTTATATGAGAAAGAAGGGATTTGCTGAGCTCCGCATTCTTCCTCCCTCTCCGATCTGCATATCGTGCTCCATTGCTGTGGTACATTAATTCTCTTGTGACCCAGCCATTCATAAATTAGCTCTCTCATCATCACTGCAGAGAGCACAGAATTGCAAACTTCAGAGAGGGAAAGATCTTGTAGGTCAGCCCACACCATTTCCTCACCAGCATGAGACTGAGATGTGCTTGTGAAGGAATGGGGGAAACCAGTGGCACTCAAGTTCCAGATTAGTCTGGTGGCATAGGTGGAAACTGGGACAACCACCACTGAGGTACTTATTTTCCACTCCCTGAAGTGTTTGGACTCTTCTGTCTTCCCAGTGAAGACCTGGTATCCATCTGTTCAGAGGTCTTTCAGTGCAGAACGACAGAAGAAGGATCCTTATTGTTCAGAACATTTAATTCTGACAAGTATATTTTTGACATGTGAGAAACAAGTTATATATTTGTTCTGCGTAGTTTGAAATTAAATACATGAGTATTATCCCAAATGTTCTGAAGTTATATACAGTTTTGTGGCAAATTTTGTCTTCGGGATCTTTTTCTGGTTTATAAGAATCAGTCTCATACAAATTCCATTTGTTTTATTTTCAAACCCAGCCTTGCTTACATTTTTTTCCCCGCTTAAAGCCTTGTGACATGGTGACAACTCATGTATTTACAGGCACAGACCCTTCTTAGATGATGCAGGCAGATGAAGGTAATTCTGTAATTTTTAGAGGTAAATCTTCACACAACTATTTGTCTTCTGAAATATAATCCCTCTAGTTTTTATGTTTAGAAGGTCATTTAATAAATTATTTGTTGATCTTGTCTGCTCTCACAGGTATTAGATCCACTGTTGTACTGTGTACTGTATGCAGTGGGCAGAAGAGTTTGGAATGCTGCGTTGTGTTCACACATACAATATGGAATTGTTAGCCCAACTTTAAGGGAATAAACCCACATAATTGTCCTAATGCTGCTATACTCTAATACAAAATGCTTTGTGCTTTATATTTGAGAAAGTGTAAAAGCTTCAGCTCTGGTTATGTCTTTTACACCCATTTGATAGTATTTTGATAGTATTCTGACTGAAAACCCTGCAGAACGTGATGGTTCAGCTTTCAAGTCACTCTCGTGCTCCTGGGCCGTGAAAGTGAAAATGTATTTTGACAATGCCATTCAAGCTCTACCCTGACTTACAAATGCCAGTTGACAAACATCTGTTTCATTTCTCTGTGGAGCTGTGCCTTACTATTGTGTGTTAATGGGTGGACATACAAACACATTCTGTGAGCAGCCAAAACCAAAACAAGATTATTTCATACTTTTATTTCTTACATGGAGTGAGCCTCTCAATGCCATTGTTCATAGTGATGGGTTGTGGTCACTCTGCTACTGATGTGAGAGTCCATCTCCTGGAAAATACAATTCGTTAAGAGTTTTGCATTTTCTTGATTATAAACAGCAGCTTTATTCAGGTCAGGCTTTATTTCATCGGCTGAGTGCAAAAAATCATCTCAGGGACCATTTTGAGACATTCCTCTAAGGCAGTTAAGAAAAGTTTAATTCATATGACTGCTGCACAGCTTTGCACATTGTATTTCCATGCCAGACTAATGTGCAGGGTGAGCTCCAAGTCAAATGTCCATCGGAATTTTAAGCCTAGTTCTCAACCCAGTTCAGAAAGAGGATAAATGGAAATGGCCAATTCTGAAACTGGCTTCACTGGTGTCAGAGCTAATCCTAAATTTCTGCATTAACTTCAAGTCCAGATAAAACCCAGTAGGAACTATACTAAGCAAGAACATTTAATTTCTTCAGTAAAGGCTTCTCTTTATAGGCATGAAGCAGTGTCCAGAGAACCAAATGGAAGAAATCGTTTTCTCATGGTAACTAAACACCAAAATCACACACACACAAGCTGAGCTGCCAATTGTAGCTGCTGTTCTGGATGCAGTTTGAGGCGTGACCCAACAAAGAGCAACCATGACTAGAGAGGAGTTGAGGGGCAGGAAAAATAAATAGTTATTTAACTTTTCTGAAACGATTTAATAGCTAACAAAAGTTCATTCATCTATGTGCCTTTATCTGAGAGACATTTTTCTGTTGAGATCTGGCTGTATGATAATGGGGGTTATTATCTCCCTCACACTCAGTATTGTCAAATACACATAAACTGAATGACAATCTTGTTTAGAGTGAGAAAGAATAGAAAAAGAGGGTGGAAAACACATAGACAACATCTACTTTAAAAATACTCTAAAATTATTAGATACTCACAATAGATACTAGTTAACAGCCGATGGAGAATTTAAACCCTGCAATTTTGTGTTAAGTCCCAGATTTACATAAGCGCTGTCAATGGGAAACAACTGATGATGTATCCAGAGGACAGAGATTGCTTGGTGGGATATTCCTGTGTTTGAAAAACGGGAAAAATACAGCCACAACAACTCTGAAATTAAAGGCATGATAGACTGATCAGCACTATGTTGGCTTCCACTTTGTTAATGCTCTTCACACTGATTGACTCCTTGTCATATATGAAACTATTTTTTGAAGAAAGGAGTGTTTATGGTGTGAAAAATTACCAGAAAGAGATAGAAACTTAAGGAATAGTTTAGTCAAATTTTATTATTTCTGCACATATTTAACTGCTTTCTGTCTAGGCCTATTTCTGAAGTTTTATTGCTTCCATTTTTCAGTACTGAATAACATTTATGGAGCAATGATGTGAAGTTCAGCAGTTGCTTCTTTTTTCACAGATTTTTATTGAATTTGTGCAGCAAAAAGCTTTTTCTAAAAGATGCCTTCAGGAAAATGTCTTTTACATCCTCTGCAAAAGTATATTGCTGTGACCACTAAAATATGAGTTTGGAAATGGGAGTAGGTAGTAGCAGATGAAGTAGCATTACTGCTGTTTTGGTAACAGGAAAAAGTTGAGATCACAAAGCAACCATTTGCTAGTTTTTGGAAATCAAGGCACAATATTCTCTGGCTGTCTTGGGAGTAAAGGGAATTAAACACATGTTATATATGAAGAGGATATTTCTAGTCAGTTTTGCGGTCAAGGCGTGGTCATAATTTTTGGTTGAAAATTGTATTTGAATATTATTTAAAGAAACATATATTATGATTATATTATATAATATGTATCATAAATACATAGTGGGTGGCTTTTTAAAAATCAGTTTAACTTAGCTCAGCATTCGTGTGCCCAGATGTATCAGTTTGTGCCTTCAGCACTGTGAGTGAAGTGGCCAGTTTAAGCACCATAGGAGAACGTCCCAGGTCATTGTCATATGACACTTTTCTCTCTCTTTTAACACCTTTTTCAATTGTAAATCCCAAATCACAGATGCAGGCAGTCTCCAGCAAAGCCATGAGCCATAGCTTTAGCTGCAGGCACCTGCAAAAATCCAGTTTATACTCTGACTTCCGGAGCTGGGAACAAATTACTTCTGAGATACCTGTCCCAAATGAATTAGGCAATCACAGTAAATTTAGAACAACCTTAAAGAGAGTAATTTTTTAAAAAAGGAGACAGAGTAAATAAAGAATAATGCAGAATAGATGCTCTAGAAATAAATCATGCATGAATAAAGTACAAAACCTGCAAACCTACCAAAGTCAAAAGGATTTTTTAACAGGCTGCTATTAGGAAGGAGAGCTCTCCCAGCTGAGCGCTTTGGAGGTCTGTGCCTTCTAGATGGAAACCTCTTCAACAAAGGCAATTCAGCAAGAGAGAAATACCTTCTCCCAGCAAAGCTTTTATTATCTTCTCACAAATGTAAATGTACTTTAACCTAACGGAGCACACAGACACAGGGACTTTGTCATTTGCAGTTGGGTTTACTTGTGCTGATGCTCATAATCCTTTTGCTTCTTGCCTCTGATGCCTTGTAGCTCTTCTCCTTCCTCCTGGCTTAGCTGAGTGAAATGCTGTCTGTCCGAGACCTGGCCTTCCTGGGGTCACACTGGGAGCTTCAACACGCATGTGGAAATGACTTCAGATAGTTTCTTGTGTGGCCTCATGCTTGGCTTTTGTAGTGGATATCAGTTATTATACCAGAGTTCCACAGGCTGAGGCAAATATTTGATTGCTTGGCTGAAACGATTTAGTGTAGACATTAAAGAGGGACAGAGATCTCTTCAAGAACTGACCTCCTTTTTTCCCAAGATGTTTTTGAATACTTTCCATAAAATCTTACAAGATCTAGGACTTGTGCTTTCTAGAAGATAAATATATCTGCTTATAATGAAACATAAGTTTTCTGTTGAGATACTGATGCATTAATATAATGCAAAGGAAGGTCTATACATCTCTCAGACTTACTGCATTATCTACAATGTTTTTGGGTTTTTTTCTCATTTTCCTTCTTAATTCATAATGTTACTATGGTTATTTAATTTCTGAAACTCAGAATACAAACCAATACATGTTCACCTTAAAGAAGAAACTTCAAGTTTTTTTAGCAAACAGCACAATCCTACCTGCCCACAAATAGTCTTTGCTGCCTTCAGTAATGACATTTGAATGTGTGATACTTGATACATGAACCGTTAATTAGTGCCTTGGAAAGATGTTGAAAGAATGATCTTCACTTAACAGCGATTCTGCATGAGATTATATAAAGTATAGATTTTAAACTTGTGAGAGACTATTGTGACTGTCTATTTTGAGCTATGTAATTTTATGAATGAGTCATTGTAGTATGTCCAATGGCTATGACTGAGAGAACTGAGCTTTTAGGAAAATAGTCAGTGATGCAAAGCCCTTTGCAGGCCCACAGTTTTCACTTTCTTCGTGAGGGACATCAGACAATGTTTAATCCATTGTATGCCACACTGATATCATCCTGCTTTAGTTACCACAAGGACATGTCAAACACCGGAGAGAAATCTAAATATAATACATTAATGAAGTTATTTTACCAAGATACCTTTTAGTCTCAAAGGGAAAAAGCTGGCAAGGTGGTCTGAAAGATTTATTTTCCATTGCCCTATGCCAGCTTGTGTAAATCATGTTACCTTCCTTAGTGTTACTTAAAAATTCCAGTGCTGCCTTTTTTATTATTTTGCCCAGGATCGCTGTCAGGCTGACAGACATAAAATTACCTTGGTCCTTCCATTTACACTGTTTGGCACAATTTAGCTTTTTTTTTCCCTCTAAAGCTGAATTTTAATGTTGAATTCTCCTTCCAAGCTGGGAGACTGTCCTTGGAAAATTTAAAAATAATATCTGATACTGTATTGTTCACATCATGAAACCACAAGCATATGTAATTGAGATAAAAAACGTTTTTCTATATAATTAAGCTTTATGTCTAAAAGGAAAAACCTGTAGCAGTAGAGAATGACTTAAAAGGTGATTTTTTTTTTTTGGTAAGGATTGACTTGTGTGCAGTTAGAATTTGAATACTTATTCTCTTGAAGTCCTTAACCCAGCGGTCAGTGAGCATAGGATGATTTTGCAGCACTGGAATTCCAAGTTGGGGTGATAGGTTGTATCCTTGCATGAATGTTTATAGCAGTTTATGTAGAGGTCAGATGACGACAAGTTAAAACATCTTGCTAGTTATTAAGTAATTTGCAAAAGCAAATTAGTGCTCGTGAGAACTCAAAACCATCATGGGTTAATTATGAATTCAGAAGGTCCTTCGAGAGAGCATTTTGGTTTATCAAAGTACTGCATTGCATTTTTAAATATAAAAGAAGTAAAAGACTATTGAGGACTTTTCTTCAGTGGCCACATTCATTCTTTGTTGCAGATGCAGAAAAAAAATATCAAATGTTAATTTTGGTAGTGCTTTGATTAAATATATTGGGGGAAGTGAGATAGTCTTTATAGTGAGTAAAGTCTTTATGCTGTTAAAAAAGAAAAACGAAAAACATTCCTTAGGAAACTTTTTCAGATGAATGTGCTTTGTCTCTTAGATTTCTCTGCGGACTTCCAGAGAGTTATTACTTTAATACTTTACATCCCATGCTAAATAGTAGGTGATGATTAAAACTAAGCTCTAATGTTTCTCATGGCTGCAACTTCATTGCGGAAGTACCATGACTGGAAGACTGTTTTATTGGAGATTGTTTCTCCAATAAAATGTATTACCTTATTCAACACAATGTGCTTTCCTGAAGATTTGGTGGTTTATCTTTACAAATTTGATTCTACTTCCGTGCCCATTTTAATGTCTTTAAATTGCTGTAAGTGACTTCAGTAGCATCACATAATTTTTCACTTTTAATCTATCATGGAGGTGTTTAACTTTTTCCTTCTCCTTTTCCATGAAAAACTATTTAATATTAAAATGTGCCATTTACATCTCATTAGATGATAAATTTTGACATGGTTTATTGTATTTACAATTACTTGTAGTAGTGATTCTATTGAAAACCATAGGATCAAGGTGGATTTTACAGTGTGTAGAATCCATCATGACAAATCTTGTGGAACATGTTCTTTAATATAAATAAGACTATTAAAAATATGAACCTGAATTCCACCTGCATGTTCACTGCACTGTCACTGAGTTGCTGCCTAACATCAGTGAGTTGTCTTTCATTTAATCTTCGTTGCACTGCTGGAATAGTTCCTGCAGCAGAAAGTCCTAACGCTATTGAAATTAGCAGCAGAGCTCCCTCTGGTTTCAGTAATTCCATGATTTTATCCTAAATGCATAACCTTTCCTGATGCTGATAAAATCAATACAAAGCAATGAAAGCCGCTGTTCAGGGGTGCCCACAAATCATCAGATTGATTGTAATTAAACCAGACAATGACTGCTGTGCTTATGTGGGATGCAAACCTACAGAAACCTTATTCCCAGGTTTCATAAGCACGTACAGAAACCTCTGTGCTGGCTATCATTGCAGGGGGGAGTTTTGGCCCGGGGAATAGGTGCCTTCAATGGCATTTTGCCTGCCTGCCCCAGCAAAACACTTGGCTCCAAGCTCTGCACTGCCTGTGATTGCTCTGTAAAGCAATTAGCTAACTAGCCTTGTTCTTCCAGCTATGCTGACATCAGCAGTGATGCTGGTGGCCAAGGAGTTTTGGCATGGATCTCTTTGATGTAATGTCATCAAATAGAGCATCCGTAGTAGCTTCAGCACAGCCTGAAACACGGGAGAGTGGAGGCTCTTAGGGGAAGGTCAGGAAGGAGGTAAGAAGCATGTCCAGACATTTATATGAGGCAGCATTCAATGACATAAAGGTGAAGAACTACAAGGTTGTTTGAATGTGCACTCAGAAAATGGGGTACGTGTAGAGAAAAAGAAATGCAGGTTGCATAGTGGTGAGTTTATTTAATGTGAAAAATCTGGGCAGAAGTATTCTGAATCTGATGAAGAGAATGGTTGGATAAAGTGTATTTTGCAGCCTTTTCTTGGCAGTTCTTAGGCTTCAGACATTACTTCAACAACCTCTTCACAGCAGAAAATGTGTCAATTAATAAAAGAAGCTACACGGTGTTACTGCATGCTCAGGTGTGGAGAAGCCAGGGAGGCACCAGCTTCTCTTTTTCTCTGGTTGACTAAGTTACTTACTTGATACAAGGGGTTTCATTAAAAACTAACTTTAAGTTCCAAAAAAAAATGTACATTCTTCAATTTTGTCTGGTATCTCGTGAATCTAAGAGGGTCAGTGAATTCCTTCCTTCATGCTGCTAAATCTAAGGCCAGTGATCTGATGCAGGATGGACCTGCTGACCTTTGTACAAAAAGCTAGTAGAATATAAGGTAAATACCCCGTTGTGAAGAACTTTCAGCTTTGGGGTTATTTTATGGTGCTGAAATAGGGCTCGTGACAGATCCCGAAGTACCCATTCTTTCAGATCTGCTGTCAGATTTTAGTAAGATTCCCACTGAAAATACGGGTACCGTTGCTCTGCTGTGGTTCTGCCTAAGTAGGGAGCCACTGGTTTCTGTGGAGAAAAGACAGAAATCGGGGGAAGATTGCAAACTGTTGCCTCAGATTGACTTTACTTCAAAGTAAAGTTGGAAAATGAAATTTGAAACATCCTATATTTGCAAAGGTTGTCCCATTGTGGATTGCTATGGAACACTTTTTATTTCTCCTAATGCCATACCTGGTTACTGATCTCCTGCTTTAATATCAGTAGGATCAGTGGCCACTCAGGTTATAATGAGTCATCTCTGCTTCCCCAGCTCTTTCAAATTCTGTTTCTGAAGGCTGGAGTAACATTCACTTACTTTTTGTGTTCACCCTGAGTTCTTTCTGCAAAATCACCATTAAAGGGCCGCTGTTGCTTGACATTTTAAGTATATTTGCTGCAAATAATCTATCCTCACAGCCTCCTTGTGTTACTCTAGATGGCACAAAGGTTATAACTTATTTTATTCTTCTTCAAATCTTATTTATACAGCGTCCTCCTCTGTGAGCTGCGTTCTCTTTTCTGGCATTTCACTTCTCTTTACTGCATAGATGTTGAATAGAAGTGGGCATTTACATTTCTTGCTTTATCTTATTGTTTTGTTAACTCCTGCCGTGCACAGGTTCTGTTAACAGCCCAGGAGCTGTTTCCCTGTTGATCCTCACATCACTTAAGTATTTTGAGATCCTTTATTTTTTTTCTTTGCAGTCTTCTCACTTTGTCAATTCTGGCAGCCTTACACAGGGCTGTTGTTGGGTTTGGGGTTTTTCCTCATCCTTTCAGTTCCAGTTCATAATTCTCTTAATCCTCTGCAGATTTCATGTTCTTATATATGTCATATACCCTCTATTTTTCCTCAAGAGCTCTTTTGACATTCTTAGTCATCCACATCAGTCTTATCCTTCTTTTATGCCTAGAATAGCTGATCTTTCTCATGCTCTTGCAATCTCTTGCCCTCCCTTCCTTGCCCCAACTCCTGGTTTGTCCATTATTTCGCACTGGTTATGGCTGGATTGAAAGAAGTACCAGATCTCATGGAAGTCAATGATATTGAAGTGTCTGCCTATTTCGGGGAAGCATTGATGTTTGGCTTCAGTGGTTCTGAGTCAGCCTTTGCCCCCGGGCCACTGCTGCATTGCTGGCTCATTTGCACAGCAGAGAAGGTGGTGCTTGGTGATGCAACAGGCACAGACTGAAAAGATACAGATTCCGCTTGCCAAAAGGTAAATCTGTATGTGAGCAGGATGCTTAGGCAGAGGTAAAAAATAAACTGCTGCGTTTTTCAGATTGTGGGTTGTGTTTCTAGGAAGACGAAACCCCTCCTTCTGCAGAGTGTGTCAGCTAACGCACTATGAAATGTGGCATCTGGTTTTACAGTGGGCATCTCTCCATCGGAGGCAAGATCAAATCCATTTTCTGTGCACACACTCCAACCCCAAAACTTCATATTTGAACATACTTTAACTTGTGTTTCTGATGAAGTTATAACATTGTAACATTGTATCTGAAAACAAAATTCGGTTTGAAGGATAGAGAAAAAGAATGTTTCACATGGGTTTACAGGGTAGACTTTTGACAAGAATTCGACCTAATGAAGAAGCTTTCCTGTCTGGTTTTGTACAGCTTTGTTCCCCATGTTTTCTAAGTAGTCGACCGGCTTATTATTCTAAAAAATATGTTCACAACCACCTTTTTTTGAAGTCCCTGTTCCATTTGCTCTCTCCAGAGTTCTGACGCTCTCCCTCCCAGGCATCACAGCACCACGCCTCACTGCCACAAATGAGGAACAGTTTAATGCCTCATTTTAATCAGCTACTCCCTAACTGGAGTGAGTGTCCATGTGTGGGTGGATGTGAGCTGTGTGTTCCTCAGTCCCTCCTGCAGAGCATTCCCAGGTGAGATCCACAGTTCAGGAATATGGGCGGGGGGAAGGCAGTATTAGCCACCTTTTCTTGTGCCGGGTTCTGGAAGTAGTGTAAGATCTGCAGTCCTCTTTTTTTTCCCCCTTGTTGTTGTCAAAACTGCCTGAAATATTTTTGAGCTCTTTTTTCTCCTTTCCACTCTGAAAGAAAACTTTCAGCTACAATTTGTTCTTCAGTTAGAGCCTGCCCTGTGGAGACATGGCACGGATGGAAAGAGGTACTTTGCAGGTGTCTTCACATTCTGGCAATCCAGGACTACATCTAGGGGCTGGTCTAATATCTGACATGCTTTAATTTACCTTGGAGTGTGTGCCTGACTGCAAGATGCTAAGAAACTGTATTGTTAGCCAGGGATCTCCTTGGCAAAGGTCACAACCGTTTGTATTCCCATTGAGAACACAGTGTACCGAGGGCTAAAGCAGTCCTGAGGTTCCTCTGAGACAGAAAAATTTCAAAAATAGTGATGCTTGAGACAAAGTCTTTCCTAGAATTTTTAAAACAAACGTGTTTTTCTCTTTCAACTTTGTTTATACCTTGAATTTTTAAATATATTTGTGCTGGAATTTATGAAAGATTGTGTGAGATACAAAGTGCAGCTGTAGCCTGCCCACATTGTGTGACTCTAGAGTGGCATTTTGTATGAGCATGGCACTCACATGTGGTTTATATTGCTAAGTACTATATTAGCTATATTAGCTCTCAGGGGGCTAAAAATGCTAAAACTTATTTCAGTGTCATCAAGTGTTGTTTAACCCACTGTACCGTACACAAAGTAGGTCAAAATGTGCTGCAGTTTTGCAGAGCCCTTAAACCTAAATCAACTTATCTAAATTGAACTTCTACGTGAAATTCACCGTTTGGTTTGTTTACAATTTTCTAAATTCAGTATGAGACAAGAGGAAGCAGTCTGTGTCTTTAAAGAATTAAAATATGCCCATAAATAAGCTCAATCACTTGCCTTTGTAGACAACAAAACAAAACCCCCTCATCTACTAAATCGGCTAGAAGCTGAAAATAAATTTTGAGATTTTACTCTGTGTTGGTTTTGTTTGTGTTTGTGTTGGTTTTTGTTTGGGTTTTTTTTAACTGTGTATTTATATGGAACAGCAAACACAGATTATGCCTTAGTAATTTTTATGGATTCGGCATCTGTCCCTTTGCTTTTATTCACATATTTTCATAGCCGTAATCTCTAGTTTCTTATTTGATGATGCAAACCTTTCAGACGTAGAGATGGATAAAAATCTTACTGAATCTAGTGAGAGTCATTTTCAGGAATAATCCCTTTATTTGACAGGAAATAAAGACCCCAGGGCAAAAAAAAAAAAAAAAAAAAAAAAGCAAAAAAACAAATTAAAAAATAAAAAAAAAAAAAAAAAAAAAAAAAAAAGGCAACATGCATATTAAATGACTGAAGATATTAGTGTCCAATGTTTTCCCAGCTAGGTTCCTGCACAGAGAAATGCTTGGAGAGTTCTCTACAATAGCAGACTGGAAAAGCCCCAAGACATAATCCACCTGATCCTAAGTTTTATTTTGCAGGCATAATAGACCTCTGTTGTGTTTGAAATTGCAGAGTGTGCTGACAGGTCTGTCAGCTGTCTCGAGCCGATATCCGTAGTGGGATACACCCCCTTCACTGGGAAGTGGCACCCTACTTTGAGACACCGGTTCCACAGTCACTGAAAGGAGCTTTACACACAAGTTCAAAGCTGTAAGTGAACTGCATCAACAAGCCAACTGTGTGAGGCAGGTGATTATAAAATATTGAGATTTGGCTGCACTCGCTGATTTTCAATTAGCTTCAAGGGCATGCAGAAGAAAGCAAAAGTGTGACAGAATTTGTTAGTTGTTTTAGAAATATTAATACGAGGCAAACCTGGAATATTTCCATTGAATTAAACACATCACAGCACATCCTCATTTGATGTGCTTGGGCAGTGATGTCTCTGATGACAGCAAAATCCCCAAACCCTCTAAGTAACAAAGTGTACTTCACAAGCCCCTTTTGGTAATTGCACCTGCCAACTGAAACACAGAAAGAGAGAGTCCGTAGTGTGCTAAAGGAATTGTGTTATTTGCATCCACTCTATTACTGATTGAAAGCTCCTCTGTTGCCTTGTCTACTACTAACGTGATCCCTCAGTGCTTTTCTATAGGGATTTGTTTCCCTAGTCTATTACGCTGGTCTTTGTGTTGTCAAGAGCTACACGGTAAAGTCTTATGATATGAAAGGATATTTGCTTTGCTTCCTTATTTATGTTTTTGTCCTTTCAAGCTCTCTGAACTCCAGTGAAAGCACTGTTGTCAGAGGTTTGACCTAACATGGTCCTGTGTTTTGTTGAATGTCACCATAAAGCCAGGAAGAAAACTTCATGGTAAGGTAGAAATCTGGACAGCCTACAGCATTGGGGGAGACAGAGAAAGGAATTTTTGAATAATATATAACTCATACATGTGTTTAGATAGTCATAAAAACAAAGACTGATCATTTATTCAAGATGTTAATGTTAGAGCTGAAGATGGGACTTTTACGTTGCACTCTCTGTTCTACCTGGTGAGGCACTTGAAAAATTATTGTCACATCATTTAGTATTGAGATTATACCACACTTCCTAAATTATTTAACTGCAATCTTTTACTCCTGTGAGTAATGCAGCTCATTGGATCTGTTTGTAAGAATGCCAGATTTTAAAGAAAAATGACCTTAAACGCTTGCTCCAGATCTAAAATCTGGACTTGTGTTCCTCTTCAGTAGCATTGTCTATTTGTTTCCCCTAGTCTCTGATGCAGTTATTGTGTCTCTCCCCTCATTCTATAGGCCTGTGATCTCCTTATCTGTGGTTCCTATTTCGGTGTGGGGTGCCAATGCCAGCAAAGAGACATGACTGCATTTTCCCCAGTAGGTACCAGTTAGCACAGAGAGAAAGCTTTCTTCTTACAGTTGTTGTTAATTCCTACTTTAAAACTAGTTTGTGCCTATTTCTAGACCTACTCCTTGTGAACCAGGTATGGGCAAACCCTGGGTGCTTTTGCTGCAGTAGAAAATTGCCTTCCAACAAAATACATTGGGAATACAGTTTGTGTCATATCCATTGCTGAATACATAAATTAATTAATGGTTCAAAAAGATAAATATGAATATTTACCTTCCATTTCTGGCTGTAAGTGCCAGCTGTCTCGCACACGGTGTAGTGCGTATTCCTGCAAAAGGCAGAATGGATCATGTGAAACTGTGTCATGATACAGCCCCAGAATGAAGTAGGACATTTCTTGACCTTGGTGTGCTCAACCGTGCAGCTGTAGTCTTCTTGTGACAAGGAATGCCTCTCAAAGTAATGTTTAAAATCTGTTGGGGAAAGGTTCTACAGAGAAATTAGCTAAATTCAAGTTTCCTCTATCTGCCAAGAGAGAAATATTTTTTGAAGCCCAGGTAATGTGTCGTGTTTAGTGACTAAAGAATTTGATTAGTAACCTGAGAATTTGATTTCACCGTGTTCTGCTAAATGTTAGAACACATGAATTTTTACATATTCCCTAATATCTCTGTCAGTTTGTTAATATTTCATACAGAGCTAATACATTTTACTTGTTCTGGCAAAAAGACTTCCAGATAGCACAGCAGATAGAGTTGGTTTAAAAGTGCAAAGCAAGTTTACATTTGAAAGGGTTCATTTGGGCTTTCTTAGGCGAAATCAAAGGGCTTCTGCAGGAAGAGCAGGGGCTGTGCCCTAAAGCGTGTTTTCCTCTGGGCTGGGCTCCACTCGGCAGCAGCGCTTGGGCAGCGCCTGGGGCAGCTCCCACGGGGAGCGGTGGGAGAAGCTCCCGGGGCTGGAATTCCCACTTGGGGCTGTCGGACCGGCCGCCTCCGCTGCCGGAGCCTCCCACGGCCCCGCCGAGGGCTGCAGCTGCCTGGCTGTTGTCTCCTGCAGGCGCCGGGGGAGAGCCCCCACACGAATGTGTTTGCTTGTCTAAAGTCTGTGCAGTTTTTAGTAGTCTTCCAGCCTCCGGTGCGGGGTTTTGAAACTCCATCACAAGCCACCAGCAGAACATTCTGAAAAAAAACCCTGGAGTGTGGCTTGTATTTATAAAAGTTATTTGTTTGCATGAGGCACATGTGCTGATACTGTGAGTCATCCATCCATTTTGCTGTGACATTTTCAAGCACAATTATGTGTAGTGGAATTTTTTTGGTAGCTGGCTATGTTGCCCATCTGTGAAATCATCATTCTACCGAGCACTAAAAATAGAGATGAAACTCTTGAGAGAAAATTTTGAATCTACTTAAATGACAGTTTGAAATGTGTTCCTGCAGTCAACAGTTTAAATATTTTCTATCCTAAATATGGATACTCTAAATTTAAGGTGATGTAGTCCTGCTGTCACCACTTCAATTCACCTTGCTAGCGCAGTAATAGAGCTGGAAATAATTTCTGGCTGGAAACCTGGTCTGGTGCCCACCAAAGCCAAATCACTCGGGCCCCAAAGGAGCAGGACTGGCGTAGGCATGCGGGAGCTCTGGAAGGTGGATAACACACGGAGTGCAAAGTATTTATTAATAACAGGGGATCCCTGGAGAAAAATGTGAAGACAATCCATGGCTGTAGATCAGAGGGCAACAAGGAGAAGATGATTTCTTGATTTTTGACTACTAGGAAATGAAGCTTTGAGATAAAGAACAACAGAACATCCAGCAACTTTTAATTAGCTGTATTTTCAGTCAAAGCAAGTTAGTGAAAAGACGTGGTAAACACTGAAAATAGTGAAGAACTGCAGCTAGAAGAAGGAACTGCTGGAAGAATATAAACTGTGTTGCTGAGTAATAGCATCCTAATTGAAGCCACACAAAGTCAAAGAATCTAATTAGTCAGGAAAACACATTTCATTACATTCTTAGTAATTTGTTTTGAAAAAGTCCAACTGGATTTTAAATTTGACAGATTTTCATTGTGTTCAGAGCAGATTACACTGTTTATACTTGCATGTAGAGATAATGAAAAATACAGTTGCAGACATATAAAAGAAAGTATTTAATTCAAAATCATGTTTGCAGTTGTTCCTTGCTAACTGAGTACCATTCTATAAAGTTCTGCAGAGAGGATGGAAAAAATAAATTGGACTTTTGTTGAGTTGGTAAGCAATACTGGAGAGCATCACCCATTTCTTTAACCCACAGGCAATCTGAGACACAGTTTGGCTCAGCCGAACAAATGTAAAGAGCATTGTCTGTGTGCACCCCACTGCCTTCCCTCCTTCTTTCCCTCCTTCTTCCTCCTCACTCCCTCTCACTCTCCCTGTCTTTGTACAAGTTTTCACAATGAGATTTTTTTCACAAAATACAGAGCTAAATCTCCAGCTAGACGGAAGTAGTGTTACTCACTTCATTTATATTCAGCTTTCAAAAATTTGTATTTTTGGTGAGCTTACAGGCAAATGATTACGTGGCAAGACCTCATTGTGGTAGGTTTATTGTATCTGGATTTTTTTTTTCAAGTGCTAAATAGGAGAGAAGAAAATCAAAATTATGCTTAGTATCAGGATACTTTGCTCATGCAAATTAGAAACCAATGATGCAAAAACATAAAAGACTATTCTTGCAGAGGACATATAAAAATTCAGTGTTATATCCTCCTGAAAGTTCTTTTACCTGTTAAGTCTCAAGTGTGGATAAGGTCAATAACACGGATAATTAAGCCTCCCTCTCATCATTTTTATCCTATAGTGGATTAATGTATTTTAAAATCCATTTATGCACATTTTTATCTACTTGTGAGATCCAAGTTAATGGGTTTTCAGAAGTATGCACTTTTTATATTTGTCTATATAAACTACATCCACAATAACAATGTGCTATTTTAAGTTCTTTAAAGAGCCACCCTTACTCATAGAGACATCAGAAAGGTGATATTCACTGATCTGACATAAACAATATATGGACATATTTAAATTTCATCATGGTCTTTTTTAGATAAAAATTCGAACTAGATCTTCAAACTCAAACTGTAGCTGTATCATACTTTAGATGAGAAGAATGAAAATATAAGTATTTAGACAAGAAGAGAGCATGCACCTGAATATGTATACAGAATGAAAAGGAAATGCATAACATGGACAAGAATTAATCCTGCAAGTCCTTGTTTGCAACATAGCCATGTTTCCTTAAAATATTCCTCCCATGAATAAGGATAGTAATAGTTTAGTATATATTAGCATAGTAATAACTTCAGCTGGACTATTAGAATTAATAATGGATTAACCCGCATGAGTGAGAATCCCTGCCTTGTTAAGGACGAGGCTACTTCTGTAGCTTCCCATTTTTTATAAAATTACGTGTTTGTTACGTAAGTTCCTCCCACATGCATTGCAACTGGATTTGTTTTTGCTTCCTGCAATGATTTGCTGCCCTATATTGCTGTGCTCCACTCCACGAGCTCATAGTGGCTGAAGTTTTGGTTAAGCAGGTTTATCCTTCTGCACAACACCCCGAAATTCTTAATGGGCTCTGCTCCTGTGATGTCCACAAGAGGCACTTTCTTCATCTGCCTCTTTCCCTTACAGGGAATAAATCCCTGAGAAGCAGTAAATGTTATCAAGAGGGGAATGATGGTAATTTAGCTGGAAATCTGCAATAAATGTATTATAGTACTGAATGTCTCTACTCCCTGCTCTACCATTCTGTAACCTATAAATGAAGTACACGGAATATGCTGTGGCACAGAGGTACCACAGATGGGAACATCCATATTTCTTTCCTCTCTGAACAATGGTTATTTCCATTCAAAATGTCATCACTTGTTATAGTAGCTGGGACATAATCTAAAACATCCACAGAATGCTGGTCACTTCATTCAGGAATCAGTAACCAATGTCAAAGTGACAGAAAAGTGAAGCAATCTTAGGGAAACCACTGGACACCGTTTTCTAGAAGGAGGGAAAACAGCTGTTCAGAGAAGAATTGATGGCTTCAGTAATTAGCACTTTTGTAACTGAAGACTATTAGTGTTCCTTAAAACTTTCTCAAAACTTTCTACACGGACTTGCATATCCTTTTAAACGCTAATTTTGATTTTGAAAATATAGTATGTAATTTGATCTAGCAATAAAGGAACAGTAAGCTTTTATAATATGCACAACTATATGCTTACAAGTTTGGACCAACTGTGAAATTTTTTTCTCTCTGTTTCTTGGTTTTATTGGTTTTGAGAAGTATTTGGTAGCTTCCAGTACATATTGCTGTGGTCATTGTAAGGACTGGGGGTTAGAAAATAGACATTGGTGAAGCCAAAATCAGGAAATTTATGAAAACGTTTGCAAGGGAAGCAGCCGTTTTTTGGGGGATGTTTTTGTTTGTGTTAGATCCAGGCCTTATCAGATATGAATTTCTCAGTAGTGCCTCATTTAAAAATAATTATTTGGATGCTGGAGTCCAGCTTTGCCAAGATACTTCTTAAGGTACTGAGGTTGGGCACTAACTCCTGCAATGCACATGAGGTGCCTTCTTCAGTGCCTGCAGTGGTTGTTAGGCAACTAATCTTGATTTAGATACTTTTGAAAATCTACCAAGCATTTTTGACACCTAAATATCTGACTGTTCAGAGCAGAAGTCCTGGTTAATTTCTGGACATATAAGGCAAGTACCTAAGTCCGTTAAGACTGTTTAAACTGGAAACGCCTGTGCTGTAATAACACCTGTGAAGAGGGTGCGGTGCCTTCTCAAATCAACCAAACCTGCAACAGCTGAGCCAGGCAGGTCAGAAAATTAGAAAAGAGCAAGTGCTGAACCTGAGGTCAAGAAGTATCTGTGGAAGGTTGCTCTCTAAATCAGCCTTACTGTTAAATTTTTTTTAAAAAACTCTTTAATTAACAAAGGTAAAGGCAAAAAGGATATGTTCTACCTAACAGAGAGCTTCTTATAAAGCTGGAGGCTGGGCATTTATTCTTCACTTGGTCCCTGGAGAATATCGGCAGTATTAAGGTTTTACTGCTCTTCTTCTAATTACTGTCTGTAGATGTTATTTATTATTAATTAGATGGAGATAGTTGTAGATGAAGAATGGATGAAAGAGCGGGTAGGGACATGAATGGGGAAGTGGCAGAGGAAAGGTGTAGTAGAAATAGTTTCACAGAAACGTTTTCTTAACAAAATACCACTTTTGGCCAAAGATAGGGGTTCAAGCCCACCGGGTTTGACTGTGGTTTGTTCAAAGGAAATAATGAAGTACTCCTTAAAAATGTGGGAAAACGTTCATTGCAGGGAAAACAAACTATAATTTTTAAGCATCAGTTCTGTTTCGAATTAAAATCTATGTCTATAATTCTTACTGGACTTCATTAATCACTTTTTGTAGTGATTGAAACACTGCCTTGCCGTAAGGAAAGGTGGCTGTCTCGAGTTTTCTCCTTTGTGGTAACAGCTCACGGTCCCTCCAGCCACGTGTATTAGTACACGGCACTTCTGGGGTAGCTTCACCACCAATGAGACAAAACCTAAATGAATGTTTGAGGGTTCTGCAGTGGAAGGTAACGCCAAAATGATTTTTTTTCAAAGTCAATTTATTTATTTGGATAGACTTTGAAGATCCCAGTATTAGCTTGAAGTCAGAATGACGGCATTTCAACAGGTCAGCGGAGAGCTCGGCGTTGGGATAACTCGGGGGTTTTCCTGGAGGTGTGAGGACAGAGGCTGCGGGCAGGAACCGAGCGGCCGGAGAGCCGTGAGCTACCGGGAGCGGGGACGCGGTGCCCG
>VZTA01012449.1:36623-134616 GCA_013398855.1 Mohoua ochrocephala | reverse complement strand
CCCCCCCCAAAAGCATGGAGAAATACAGTGTTTCTGGTTTTGGTTTCTTTCACACAGACAGATACAAAATTTATTGCAAGAGGGATGAGGAAATTTAGACACAGTGCTAGGATGACATTTTTCTATGTATTACTCCATTCATTTTCCCTTGATTTAATCAGTGAAAAATGCTTTAAACAGCTTCCTTATAAAACTTAATCTAACCCAAGTTGACATTAAATTGGTCCAAAACCAACTTCAGAGTTTTGCTAATTTTGTCTAACTTTGTCCTGGGTAATTTAAGCTGGAAACGAGTACTGAAATTCAATACTCAGAGATTTTTTTGTGTGATTTGTAGTTCAAAGGGGAATCTTGCACTTTCCAGGGCTCTCTGGGTCTATTCTTGCCATATAATGGTGCATGCTCCCACCATGTTAGGACAAGAGCCCCTAGCTGACAAATCCCATTCCTCTCAGCAAAACTACCCCCTTGAACTTGACCAGAAAAGGCTGCTTAAAACCTCTTTGAAAAAATTACAGTTCCTTTCCAAGAAACAGACATTAAATGTGCTACGCAAAGGTTGCCCATCATCTTGCCACCAAAACGTTTATTAATTAATTCAATGTAAATACAAAATTAGTATTAATAACAAGGACAGTTTCTTTTTCATTTCAGTAAACTTTAACTAGTGACTTCCAGTGTGTTTATGTTTCTTGTACGTGGCTCTCACACATTCTTCAACAGACGAGCTGAAGGCTTGATCATACAAGTGTATAGCCACTAACTTACATTTCTGAAGCAAGAGGTTAGTAAAGATTTCTCGCTCCTAGTTCTCCAAGTTCAGGCCCACTAATCCTCACACAGTTATTTTTTATTAATTACTTTGCCAAATGTGTGGAAGTGCAAGGCACTCCCCTTGACACAAGCACAACATAAAATTGGAAAGCACAAGCCCCTTGCCTATGAAACCCAAGGCAGCTGCTCATGGGATCACAGGCCACAGACTCCCCAGAGACTCTTCTCTTGCTGCACCCTCACTTTACTGCTTGCCACCAAAAGCATCCTCACAATATTTTTTCTCACTAAAATGGCATTTCGATAGTATTTGAAAGATCTAGGAAGCTATTAACTATCTGAAAAAAACAATTGGAACTGTCATAGTCCTGAGTACTTTGCAGGGGATCTTGGAAACACAAACATGTTGGATTAAAATATTCTCCTACTTGCTTCTTTATAAACCAGGAGAATAACTTCTCCATTGAGAACAGAATTGCACGGATAGAACTGGAGGAGAAGTCCAGCTCATGTTGTCTCGTACACTTTTCTTATGGCTGTATCACTAGCCCAGTTAAAACTCTGTTTAAAGCCTGATGTGTATGTCTAGTTGATTTAGCGTATTTTTGGGGTTTCAATAACATGCAGATGTCTAACCCCAAGAGCCATTAGGCATATAAACATTTTTAGCTCTTGGTTTGATATATGTCTTTTGGCTGATTAGTTTTCAAAATATCTATTTGTACTTGTGCCAAGTAGTCTGCCATTTCCATACAAGCCTCCAGTTTGTGCACCAGCACTTTATAAATCTCCAAATAAAATCTTCCATGTTTATTTTTCCTAGAGAGAAAATCCCATTTAATAAGTGTGGGCCTCCTTTCTTTAAATGTATTTTTCTATTGAGATGGTATCTGTATACTTTCTAAGTCATTTCAGTGTTTGAGGTTTTTATTATGGATAGAGAAAATAAAAATAATACTAAAAATATATTGCATTTCTACTGTGAGCTTTATCTAAACACAGCTTAAAGCATATAATCATCACTTTTTGGCTGATAGTACTGCAAAAAGACTAGTGTTATGATAGAAAGGAAAGAAAAAAGGCTTTTCCGGAGTTAAGCCAATATTTTGTCAGCACCCTGATCTCCTAAAGGACACCCACTCCCTTTTTGATAGTGTTTGGTGCCTTCCATTATGTGTGCTTTTGCAGGTGTTTAATTTCTTGAAGTAAATTGTGAAGACCATCCTTAAAGTGTGTCAGCAAATATTTTATTATATATATTTATCAATTTTTTGCTCTCATATCTGTTTGATAGATGCATTTTTGCTGCTTAATACTCAAAATATCTATTTGCATTTGTGCCGAATATAAATTTCTATTTACTCCCCCTTATCAGAGAAGGGCACTTCTCACCTTCTGGTCCAGGAAGGAGAATATTCAGGATAGGAAGGGGAAAAAAAAGACACCGGCAGCAGCAACCCTGGTCATCCAGCAGCCAGGTAGCAGCAGCCTGGCATTCAGTCAGTGATCCACAGAGCCGGGATATGAGATCTGTGGTGGTCTCAGTCCTAATTTTTCAGGCCCTATCCCTTTCCTGAACACCCCAGTAATCACAGAACACTGGTCACTGCATTCAGCCCAGTCGTCACTGGTGGCACCATGGCATATGGTCCCGGTGCCATGGGCAGTAAGCACTGCTTCCAGATATGGCTTAGAGCCTTCTCCTTCGTTTCTAATATCTGTACATGGCTGCACAGAGGCTCCCAGAGGGCCTCCATGCTACCATTTAAGCAGCCATGATTTTATCCCGGGTAACCTGGCCTTAAAATATTTAATCCAGGATATCTTAACAGCATAGCAAGAGCAGGCTTAGAAGCTCTGTACGTTCAAATATTTATGCTTCCTGGGTGAGTCTGGCAAGAAGTGCTGCCAAGTGTACCTTTATCAGTGTCCTGTGCTGGCTAATTTAAAATTAACTTGGGCACTGCCTACATGAGTCGCAGCAATGTGTTTGACCGAAACCACCGTGTCCCTCCAGGCAGGATACCCAGTTCAGGGGGAAGGCGGAGGTGAGAAGAATCATTTTATGATTCAGAACCTGAGCTACTTCACCAGCTGGAGAGACCAAAAGTGTAATTTCGGTAGCTATAAGTGCTGGAGAGAGCACCCTCACTCAAGGGAGATGCAAAAGAGGAGACCAGCAAGCATTTTGTAGAGAACCTGTGCTCGGGATCCTGCCAGCAGCTGTGGCGAAGGTGCACGGAGGCTGGTGTTTCACACCTGTGCTCACAAGGTGCTCAGAAACCTGTGGCCCACAGAGTAAAATTAGGGACATCCTTCACATGATTTCACAGGCAGGACAGTAGTTTTCAGGAGCTGGCATTTATCAGAAACATTTCTTTTTTTAAAAAAACCCCAAACACTGAAGAAGTGGGAGAGGAAAATAAAGGGATGTACAAATTTTCTCACGTTGTCTACAGAGCTTTCTCTGAATATTATTCCAGAATTGGACCCTGAGTTTTTTTCTTGATCAACTCCTTTTGAGTGAAAAGCACTTAATGTACAGAGATCAAGTTAAATCATGAGAATATATCAAGCATCTCCGTGTGTATTTATTTACAGGATTGCTCCAGATGAACACACACTGTTGTAAAAATAATTCACTCATTTCCCAGTGCCTTTCTAATTATGTATACAGCCATATCAGGCAAAATGAAAGCTTAATCTGTTTTCAGGAGGCAGCTAGTGCATTTCCCTGCTGTGGAAATGATCCGGCATGTAGGAAATCACAGCTCCCGCTCTTTGGTGATTCAATCGGAGCAGAGTCCACTCGGTTTCTGCATCCCTTGTAAGACGCCCTGCTCCACCAAACCATGTGTTGTGTTTGAGTAGAGCTCTCCACTCGGCATAACCAGCAGATAGTTTCACTTAGACAAAACTAATTCGGGAGCAGGAGGAGTAGTACAAAATTCGCTGTTAAAAGGAAAGAAAGGGAAAAAAAAAAAAAAAAAGGAAGTGGAGAAGTGTTCGGGAAGGAAGCGTTCCGTGCAGGATTGCAGGATTATCTCAGGTTTCTCGTTTCCTAGGAACGTAGTAACTTCCCCGTGGGTTGTTTTGTGGGCGGTGTTTTTGAATATATGCTAATTCAGCTTCCCTGACAGGGAGAGGAGCCGTGTCCCGGTGCCACAGCTCTCCTGACAGCCGGCAGTGGCGAGCGGCTGGCCGAGCCAGGCCATGGGCTGGTGCTTGTGACAGGGTCCCTCGCCCTGCCAGGGGACCCCCAGCACGCCCCAGCCGCTCCTGTCACAGCAGCGGGGCCGACATGTGCCGATGACCATGGAGATGAAGGACTCGGGCAGCGTGGTGCTGACAGCCTACCATCCCCACAGCCCGGCCAGGATCCCGGGCATGGAGCAGAGCTTTGTACAGGATATCCCCCCCAGCCATTCGCCCACCAGCAGGTAAAGCCTGAGGGATGGGGACCGGTGCCGTGCCCTGATGTTTTGCCAGTGTTGGACGTGTGTTTCGCTGGCTGTGTGTCAGCCCGGGAGCATTTGCCGAGCGCTCGGACACTTCAGAGCACTTTGCTCTCGCACATTTCTTGCCTCCGCCGGGGAAGTGATTCAGCCCAGGGGTGCGGGTCAGGGCTGGGAGAGGGGAAACACGAGTGCTTATTTTAAGTCTTGTAAGTCCACAGATCAGACCAGTTTCCTGCCCAGGATACTCAACGAGACAATCCCCACGAAAAAAAAGGCACATGAATCAGGCTTCTGCTCAGGTCCTTGAGGGCTGTATTGCCAAAAAGTGAGGTTGCGGGACTGGCTGAGCTTGGCGCTCAGAAAGTTGATTCTGGCTTTGGTTTTAGAGGATTATTTAATTCCTTCTCTGTTCACTCACCAGGTCAGAACCGATCCTTGTGCTTTTTTTTGTGAAACTGAGGTTGCTGCTTTGCACACCCACATACACACAATGGGAGACTGCATCGTTAAAGACTTAGTCTAAATAAGAAAATTCCTTTGTGTTGCAGGAAACTAAGTATTGTCCTAATTAATGCAGTCTTGTGTACGTTTACCTTCCTGCCTTGTAGGAATGCATGTATTTGCACAGTTCAAAAACAAGCGGTTTGAGCAGTTTTAGTATTTTAGAAAAATCTGATCTTTCTCCTAAACATACGTGTCTGAGTTTTGCAATTTTCTCCAAAAGAAGTGGTATAAAAGTTCATACCGTAAAAAGTTGAAGAAAGTAGGAAATCTTGCATTATGGCTTGACTGCAAAAATAAGAACTAAAGTCTAAGGAAACAGTAGATGACATTATCCCCACGAATTAAGTCTGTGTCTTCTCTTAATAAAAATAATGATATTTACTTCATATTGTTTATTTATAGCCCCATAGCTATTTTGTTTTCAATGCCATTATTTAGATTAGCTGCATCTTCCTGTTCTTTGTGTGTTTCCCTGGCTGTCTCATAAAGATAACTCCTTTGTTCTGTTAAACTGCTGTTTGAGAGCAGTACCAAAATACACAATTACATGTTGAGAAAAGAAACGGAGTCTGGGCTTTTTAGACGCAGTAAGAATGGCATTTGCTACTCAAAACAGAGAGCAGTGGTTTGGCATTGGGTTACCGGGAAGCATGTAGTTTCTTCCCCTAGGAAGAGCGCTGACCTCAATCTCCCTTTAAGTTTGTGAGCAACAGAAATGTGGTGTTTTGCTGTTTTTCTTGTATGTGTGCTATTGGTTTTAAAATGCATTTGAAACTTCAGCGCAGAGTGTACGAGGGTTTAAATCACACACATAAATCACATGCATATCACCTACAAAAAGCAGAAGTGCCAATTACAGTTCCTGAAAGTAAAAAACTAAAGCGGATCCTGACATGTTGATGAAGAACATATTTTGGAAGCTCCTGCCATGAGGCAAAGCCATGTGTCTCTCTCCATGTCTACATATGCATAAGATTTTGGTGCTGTCTCCCCTTTCTTGTCCTCAGCTTCCTGCAGCTGTCTAATAGTAATAGCCAAATTCTGCCATATGGGCAGCCAGTGGCTGTCTGAGTTTCCAAAGCCTGTTCAAGAGAGGGATTTTATTAACCCAGCATGAAGTCCTCTGGAATGCAGAACCCATGAAGGCAAATGCACTGAGTGTTTTAGCAAATGGTAAAATAGGCTCTGGCTTAATCCCTACTTCATCTTCTAAGAACTCTTTCCTGGACTGCATTTTCCGTATAGTTTCCTCTGCCGCCATCCTAATGCAAGAAGTTTTATTATAGATTCTGTCTGGTGTTCCTTGATCCCTAGGGCAGCTACCCACACTATGGCAAGCTAACTCCTCAACTCTTAAGGAAAATGATTCAAAAAAGCTTGAAAAGAACAGAGGTGTCACCTGTTTTTTGTTTGACAACAAAAACAGTTGGGACCCAGAACCTGATTTTCCTCTGAAGTCAGCTGCTTAAGTTGTGTGTAGCTCTAATGAAGTCTGTACTTGAGATGTTTATCCATGAGAATAGAATCTGTCTTGGTTCTTAGTCTTTGATTTGATAAGCTGCTGACCAGTTCTCTCTCAGCTTAGGAGTCAAGATATTTCATTTTCCTTCCTCTCCTCATAATATTTTGCTTGCTTTAGAGTGATGCACTCTTTATGTCGGAATAGCTCCGCTCACCAGAGCCAGGCTTGAAGGTGTCTTCCAGGAGTTTCCTCTTGCAAAAAACTTACACTTTGGAAACCACCTAAGCAGAGTTTTCTCACAAAAAGTGGAACCTAATGCAACCTCAGCCAGCATTTAACTGCACCACTCCCCACCATTTAAAAAGACATTGATAAAAAAAGAAGGAAAGATTTAAGTAACCATCATGAGCCCCTAAACAAATGAGTAATCTTAAACACTCCTGACAATCCAGGCACACAGCTGAGAAGCCCATGTACACGAAAAGTTAGGCTAATAGATGCATCAGACCACTTGGATTCATGTCCATGCACAGCTCTCGCAGGGCCAACCAGGCTGGCATCCTGTGTGCATTTCTAAATCACACTGACAGCATCAGGGTCAGCGTGAAGTACAGCAGCTGCCAGTATCTTCATTCATAAGCCCAGTGGGTATATACCCCATCAAAAGTTAGGGGACAGTAGATGGTGGGCTGTGAGGAGAACAGGAGAAAATTCGCTTTAGTTGCTTTGAACGGAGGATGATCAGTGTGCAGTGAAGGATGGAGAATTCATAGAAGTAATGGAGAGGAGAGTAGAATGAAAGTCTGACTGCATAATGATGCCATCACCAATTTGCAAAGGAGAATTCTAGCTTCCAAATGTACTGTAGGATAACATCAATAAAATGGTTAAGAAAAGGGACCATAGATTCCATCCATCCTCCAGAACAAAAGTTCATCGAGGGACTAAAGACAGTGATACTTAAATATGTTTGCCTCAATTATCCATATAGTTCAATTCTATCTTTCTCCATTTGTTGCATCTTGAAGACTTATTTGACCAGTTCTATACATGGGATGGGGTGAGCCCTGAAAACTGCACTGTTGAGTTTCCTAAAGCTCCAGGAAAACCTTCCTTTAATTCTGCTAATGTAACTAGCAAGTTCATTTCCCATTTTTCTCATGGAATATTAAGGTCTCTTTCCTTAGCTTGCCATCTGCTTTTATGTGCATTTTATAAGCATTTATATCACTCATATCTTTTTTTTATTATTATTTATTGCTTGTGAGAACGAGGTGTTGGGGAGATCTGTTTTGTTTGCTTGGCAGTCAGGCTAGCTCTACAGCATATGAGTATAGTGGGAAAGATTCCTGTTCTTGTGGCAGCCCCATTACTCTTTTTTAATCCCATTTATTAGAAAACAGATGTCACAGGTACCGGCACCAAAGAACCCAGACTATCACGCTATCCCTGTCAATACAGATCCTGTCTCAGTGCAAAGCTGAAAGTGCTGATTTATGTTACATAATGGTCAACTTTGGCATCCTCATTTCAGAGGATGAGGGACTTTGTACTCGTGCACAAATACTGCTCCTGGATTATATAGAGGAAAAGTGGGGCCACGGCCATATGTCTTCCTCACATCCCCTTTTTATCCTGTTAGGAGTAGCTAGGAGGAGTTATTCCTGTGCTCTAAGGAAACAGGCATGACCTCTATGCCAAATGGCCAGTGAGCCCTCTAAGGTAATTATGCAATTAGGGGAAGACAAAGCATTCCTAAGTGAGTCATGCTCCAGCTTTCTTTGACTCCAGTATGATAATCAGTGAGTTCCTCAGCCTGTTTGCTGCCAGCACATCAACCAGCAAAGAACTCATCCTGCGCTGCAAATCACAGACATTTTCACTGCAATGAGTGGCTGTCACTTGTGTGTGCATGAAATAAGAATTAGGGGAAAGAAAAAGCATTTTCGTGGGGTTTGTTCCTGCAGAATGGGGTGAGAGCAGCTTTTAAAGGGCACACCAAGCTTTTTATACATGGAATAACCTTCTCAATCAATAATCATGCCAAGAGCAGCTTATAAACTACCAAACCTAGGAGCTTGCTACATAGGTAAAGGACAAAGTGGGTGTCAGCACCACTGATCAACCCAGCCAAGAGCCCTCCTTACCTTCTTCCCTAGACAGCTGCAAGTCTGGTACTTCCAGTTGTTGCAGAGAAATGCCTTCCCAATCCCTTTGCATTCGGCATGTCTCCCTCCTCCTACTGCCAGGGGGGGTGACTTTCAGGCAGACATCACTAAACGGTAGAGTCAAAAAAGAACAGGAATAATTTCTATATTGCTTGGAAGATACTGTGTGGATTGAGTTACCTGCTGGAAACTTCCAGGATCCCTGCTCTGCACGCCTAAGACTTGCAGATTTGGAGCTGATAGTCATTACACAGGACAAGCATGACACCAGATCTTTTTGTAGGATTCATTCCTCCTCGCGAGCCCCAAGATAACTACAGATCCATGTCAAGGTGAGGTACAGTGTCCTGAAATAATTCCTTGGAAGGAATACAAGTGAAGGAGGAGCCTTTATGCACCAAAATTTGTCTTTTGACAGGAGGAGCTATGTGAACAGTTCAGGTTTTATCCCAACAGAAGCAGATTTTATCACAATAAAGTAAGGTCTGTATGCCCCAAGGCTGGGTGATCTGGCTTGGATTTCTGTCAGTGCTGATTGAGCAGCTCCCCTGCTCAGTTGTACACAAGTGATGTCAAGAATGTCTTCTTAGTGATGCAGGATAAACAACCTTAACTATTTTGGATGTTTATCTCACTCTATCACAAACTTCCCCAGAAGACAAAATAAAAATCTGGCTCCTTTTCCACAGTTAATCTTGACATGACTTGGGCCTTCTGCAGTAACTTGGACTCCAAAACTGTGAATTTGAAATTTTAAAATGCACTAAAAGTGGTAAAGAAAATTCCACAAATCAGTAGCCTAGGAGGAGTCAGCATTGGCACCGGCTGGGCAAAAAATAAATTTTGTGGGAAAAGCCCCCTTTTTACAACTTACAGAAGCTTTCTAAAATATGATTTTTAAAGTATATTTTTATAGATGCTAAGAATGATAATTCTTAATAAAATATTTACCAGGAGGATGCGTATAAATAAGTCAGACAATAGCAGACACGCTTTTCCTGTAGGTTTTAGAAATACTTACAG
Source organism: Mohoua ochrocephala (assembly GCA_013398855.1). Taxonomy (NCBI): domain Eukaryota; kingdom Metazoa; phylum Chordata; class Aves; order Passeriformes; family Acanthizidae; genus Mohoua; species Mohoua ochrocephala. The sequence goes on along the minus strand of VZTA01012449.1, from coordinate 125,227 downwards.
CACGTCCTCTGGGAGCCACGCTGAGGAATGTAGTATTTATAGCCAGCTCCTCATGTTATGGTTGAAACTAGAGTTGGCTTCTCTGGTTTCTTTTTAGTTTGGTGCTCCTGCTGCTCTCCCTGGTACCTCCATATGTAGAGCTAATGAAGAACATCTGGCACCGTCCCTTTGATCATTTTGTTTGGTTGAGCATTTAGCCAGCTGCCCCATTCATTTTCAACTAAGTCACTTATCTCTGATTACAGGAGGGTTGGAGCTGCCTGCAAAAAAAGAGAGTAGGACCTGAGAGCCCTGCATGCCCTACCCAGACACGTTCAGATTGCATCTGGCAGCCTGACAGCACCGGCATATCAAACTGCCAGGAATCCACAACTTTAGTGTTACTTTTGCACGGGAGATCATAATAATTCAGTGCAAATGTGTGGAAAATGTGCAGAGGTGGTAGCTGCAAGACACAGCTTTGGAGTGCTAGTAAAAGTACTTAGCTAGAGCAGTATCTGAAAAGCATCTGGTTAGCGCTGTCAAATATAGGATCACATCCTGAACCATTGTGGGGTATCCACAGCAAACAGTCAAGCTAACATCCTGGATTTTGGCTAAGCACAGGAGAGCAGCCATTTGGCCCACTCCAGTGCTTGGATCAGCAGGCCAGGCAGCACAGCAGAGCAAGCCCAGCTGGCGTACATGTGCCAGAAGGGCAGGACCATGCTCTGTGCAGCCTTCAGGTACCACCACGGTGGGTGCATTAAAGGAGAACAGGAGAGGTACCCAGAGAATAGTGCCCAGAGTCACATCCCACGGTGGTGACTGAAGCTAAGCATCCTACCTGGTATTTTGCCCCCCCTTTTCCTGACTCCTGCTTTCTGTCTCAGAGGAAATTGACTCACACCACCCCTATCTTCCAAGTCCTGTCTGAGTGCTAGGACTCAGAATAGGGAGACAAAAAAAGAGTTCATGGGGGTGGGAAGAAGAGGGGAACAAAGGAGAACAGGAGAAGGATCACATTCCTAGGTATATTACCTGATTCTCATCCTGGTGTGCAAATAAAAGGATCTAGAGTCAGAAAATAAATAACTCACGAAGGTTGTTTTGTAGTGGGGCAGTTTACAGCTGGGCCTCAAATCCCACCAGACACATGGGTTTTGGAATGGCATTTAAGTAGAGATTTTGAAGTCAAAACATGAAATGGTTTAAAAGACAGGTTGTTTGAAAAAGTGCCCTATTACCCTGAAGGACTATTTCAGCAGAGATCAGCAGAAGTGCTTGAGTTGGCATCCCTGGTAATTAATGCGAGGGAAAGATTGATGATCTGTGAGGGAGCCCTCATTTCTGTAATTCATTTTTTCCCCTGACATATCTTAAGTTTCCAGACACTGTCAGAGTCTCTGAGGAGGGTGGAATAAACACTGGAGCAGGGAGCCTTTTATCAGCTTGTTCATTTAAAGACAGTTCTGTTGTCTTATTTAGGATGCTGTGTGTAACACTCGGCTACTGTAAGTCTGTGGGATTTTCAGATGTGTAAAATCATCCAGTTTAGGATGTACATATGCTGGATGTTTAGGCAGAAGAAGGCTGAAAAAAGGAGAGACAGAAATCTCTGCCACTCAATGTTGCTGTTAATGAATTTCCACCTGAGGACTAGACAAGCCTTTTTTAAGGTCTCTCGGTGCAGAAGGTCCTCCGAGCAGATAATGAGCAAAATAATGACCATAAGGCTTTTTGTGGAGGGTGGAAGAGCCCTGCTAGAGAGACACAGAGGAGAACAAGTTGGTATGGAGAACAAGATCAGATGTAGAAGTCCAGCTGTGTTGACATCATTTACCAGATGAAGGACAAGTAAAGCAAGATGCGAGCCAGGGAACTGTGTTTTAAATACTTGTGCATGAAACCTCAGGACATCAGACGTCAGGTCACTCTCACAGTTTGCTGCCAGAGATGGAAGAAGCTCTGGAGCTGTAAGTCTTCATATTTTACTAGGGCTTATTGAGAAATCCCTAGCTTCCAAATGGTCAGACTTGGGAAGGGCATAATAAATGTATAAAGGACTGAATTTGACTCATGGAAGAGTAGATTCCTTGCTAAGTACACCCCTGCAGAGTCTGCAGATAGCCAGACTGTGAGTTAGTCAATGCAAAGTATAGGTATGGCAGTGGAGAGCCTCCTCACATCAGTTTCTCTTTCCCTGGCTAATGAAAACTCAGAACAAAATGTCATCCAACCTTGTTTTCTGGCCCAGTGATGATCATACCACTAGGAGGTATGATCCCAAGAGGGAATTTAGAAGTGAGAATGACAGATCCTTTTTAAGGTTAACCTTAGTATAACAGCAAGAACTGGATAGTTATAGCATGAATTAGTCTTTTTTTTAAAATTCTAATTTAAAAAAAGGTCAATAACAAATCATGCAGTGAAACATCAAGTGGGATATGAGCCTTGTTTGTACATATGGACTGAGTTAATGGACACTTAGGCGTAGTAATGGAGGTTTTACCTCTGAATTTAGTGGAAATGGAATCAAGTCATCAGAACTCCCATCTTTTTGTCAATAACTTTGCTTACAGGGCATGATCTGATTATGCTATCTCCTGTCTCAGGTCAGGCTGACTTATTTAATAGTATTCTTGCAGAACAGACCATCCATATGAAGTCTTAGCTAATTAAAACATAACAGTGACTAGGCCTGTCTTCTTTTTGCAATACTTCCCTCCATTACTCAAATATTTTGAAAACTTGAGTTCTAAATATTTGTCCGGATGTATCAGAGGTTATTATAAAATCTTTGGTGTAAATACAGGTGAAACATGGAGCAGGGGAGCCTAGGGCCCTAGGGCATTCTCTGAAGCTGTTTTTCAGGCTTGGCTGTCCTTGGCCATTTCTGGGCCAGATGGTGCCCATATCATGTATGTGCAAGGAAGTGAAAGGAAACAGTGAGTTTATCCTGATGAACGGAGACAAGGGAAGCCTTTGTACTCAAGCTGCAGCAGGATTTCACATTGCAAGTGCTCACTTTTGGAGAGAGGGTAGGAAGAAGGAAGCCAGAACAGCCTTCCAAGCAAAGGAAAGAAGTCTTTTAAATACATGGGAATCCTCTGTCACCTGCTGAAACGATATTGTCTGCCTCATCCTTCTTACATCTTCCACTTAGAGGATGCATTTCTCTGTAATAAGCCCCAGTGATCTGTTGCAACCCTTTGATGCTGTCTTGCTTGCTTGCTTTCTTCCCTCCATCTTTCTTTCAGTTGGCAAAAGCAATTAACCCATGAGAATCGAACATTACTGGTAATGCGAATTCTCTGGAAGTATTAATTTATTCTGATTTACCTCTGTGTGTAGAATATGTGCAAGCCTATAGATGCAGCATGAAGCTTCAGGTTACCCACGTCGTTGACAATCCACAGACTATGTGGCAGACATTAGAATTACTTTTCCCGCAAGTCAAATATTAATTGGAATTTTCTTCAAGCGTATTTGTTCAAACCAGCTGTTGCCTCTGACAAAGAGTACCAATTAAAAACAAATAAACAAGAGACCCTACTATGTCAATTTTTGAAAAGCCTTCGTAATCATACAGGACCTCCATGTTCTGTATTTAGGAAGCACACCACAGATTTTTGGGAGAGACATTGATTCTGCAGCTATTTTGTGTGGTCAAAATGCATTTCATCCTGAATGGACTCCATCTCTTATGCCTTTTTTTAACTACTGAATTTGTTTTGCAAGATGTAGCTAGCCCTGGCAGGAAGTTAACTGTGCCACACTCAGCCATGCAACCCAAAGATCATGCAAACCAAACCAGCTTGCTTCAGTCTACACTGAACACAAGGGAATCTGCAGTTAATGGCCTTACGTGTAATGCAACAATGAGTCAGTAGTTTTAAGTAACCACCCATTTGTACATGGAGTTTATTGTCATAGGATGTCCTTGGAGGCTCATTTTCTCTTTCCAGATTCAAACATGGGGCCTGATATTCATGTGGATAACAAGGATGTCTATAATTAACACTGTTAGTGCTATCAAGAATTCTAAAAGATACAGTTAAGTTGTAATTTTCAGAGGTAATCTTCTCCTACTTACATGTAACTTACTGAAGCAAGAGAGGTGTGTATTGCTTTTTTATTTCACAGTCTTTTTTTTTGCTCTCAGACACAGGACACTGGAATTTGTGTACTATCAGTATTTAAGGCCCAGCTGTGATGTCTGCATTCTGCTGAAAATCTGCATTACAGGCAAAAAAGAACCAAATAAAGCAATGAAAAAAAAAAAAAGTAAAACCAAAGAGGTTCAGTCTGACATCATGTGGTTTAACAGCAAGGTAATAAATCCGTGGCTTTAGTGGATATCAAGATTACCACGTAATGATTGCACACAGGAATTCAGAACATACTTTTATGGGGTGGCTGCAAGCAAATCTGACCTCCCTCTGCCTGTGTCCAGGAGCTGTGTGGCCACGTTAGCACAGAGTTTTGCCCAAGCCAAAAAGCAGCCGTGGTGACGCACTACCTCAACTTGCAGGGCTTCTGGCCCTGCAGAGCCTGTGTCCAGCCCTCTGACACGACTGTAGGAAACTTGAAGGCTGGAATTCGAAGTGTTTAAACTAATGCTTCAGGACTGATAAGGGAAAAAAAAAAAAGGGGTATGTGTTTTTCTGAACAAGCCACTCTGCTGATTAATAGGTTAGGCTGGGTATTTTCAGGTTTAGGTACATAAACATGTATAAAGTTACACTGCATTTTTCTCAAATGTGTTGCAGCCTAGAGGGGAAGCTTTACCCAACTTACTCGAACCACAGCAGAATATCTTGTTCTTTTGAATCAGATTCCTACAAGGGAAAAGCGCATGAAAAAGGAGTGCTGCTTGTGATATTCTTAGAAAAGCTTATTGACAACAATGTGAAAGTATTCATCATCTGAATCCCTGTAGACTCCAGCAGAACAATCAAGGGTACAGCAGGGATCCAGAGCTAGCTCTGATGAATAAATTTAAAGAAGATTTTACATTTTTGTTAGGTTAGATTTTTTCCCTTTAACTTAGGTAATCCATCTGAAGAGTAGAGTTCTGATTTTCTGGGAGAATAGAGCTTAAAAAAATCTTCTATCTCTTAAACAAGACTGAGGCCAGTCAGCATCTGAATATCCATTAGAATCTCCTTTCTAATTAAATTTCATCAGCTGGATCAGAAATATGATGATGTTCAGAAACTTCATTGATCCACATTCAAACACTGTAAATAAGGTTTATAATCTTTATTCTTGAGCTGTCAGTTCAGCCTTTGGTTTCTGAATCATTTCATGGCGTTGATCCAGTCCTTCAGTTACGCCAAAAAAGACATTGACCACTGAAAAAGTGGGTGGAAAAACATCATTCAGCAGTCAGCTGGGTATATCTGCTGAAAGTATGTCTGTAATTTTGTGAAGGAGATGGTGTTACTAAGAACAGATTGGTTTCTGAGGCTGCCTTGAACCCAGCCAGCTGTAATTAAACCCTCAAAGGCTGACAAAGTGCATTCCTAATTATATCAGTGGAGTGGATGGCTAGATTAAGTTACCTCCTTTGAGACTATTGGTGACAAGTTTCCATCATTGGGATAGATTTTGTATTTCATACAAACTAAGGGGACTTCAGGCTGTGCACCAACGGGAATGACCCAAATGCTGACATGATACACATTTGTGGGGCTACCCTAAAGCCCACAAATAGCCATATCCCATGAATTCACTGGACACAGCGATAACATTTGATAGACAACCTTTGAAGACTTTGAATAAATTTAAACTTAGTATGGGATTCATCTTTGAAATTAAGTACAGCAGTTTGCGCCAGGTACCATAAAAAACCAGGAAAATCATAAACAGTGGACAGAGATTTTCTGGTATCTTTAGAGAAAATACATATTTATGGCTTTGGCCATCTTCACAGGGTCTTAAAACATTCACTGACGTCAGTATACTTAAGCAACTGGTATAGCTGAAGATAATAATACTGATATTTATTTTTCTGTACTTTTCTATGATCTAGATTTAGTTAAAAACTTAATACCACTTTTCTGTCATTTTTAACTTCCTATAAAATGAGTAATGCCCTATGATGTGATTATAGCAGACCAAACTTATCATTTCCTGAGGTTCACTTGAAAGCAATGAGTAGATCTCAGGGATAAGCAATGAACAACACATCCTTACAAACAGTGAGAGGAGTGACATATTCTTACAGAAGGGGAAGAAACCTCTTAATCTTCGATATCAATTTCATATTTGAGGAAAAGAGTTGGCTCACTTTGCAAGACTTTGCATTTTATGTTTGGGAGACATAAGGAAAATTCCTGTTTGCTTGAGCTGACATTTCGGTCACTGTTGTTCTTTCTCATGCTTAAACCGTGATGTCTAAAGCCAGAGAGACAACACAGTGCTCTGTGCATGACACCTGGAAAATCCTGTTTAGAGTTAGGTGCTGGGATGGGCTGATCAGATAAGTCACTCTGGAGAAGAGCACACGTTTATTTCAACTGTTGAACTGTGGAGGCTATAGAGAGTTGAATCTTCGGATTACAAATGTAATTGACATCTCACCACGCTGAAAGTCAGATGCAGAACTCCTCCTGGTGACAGTAGGCTTTGGGCTTGCCTCTGAAGGCCTGGATGTCCTGTGTCAGCATTCTGCCACTGACTCTGTATCTTCGATACACTTTGCAGTTCTTTTTTGTCATTTATCCTATTCACTCCATTCTCTTGCTTAGAAACTCCTACATTCCACACAGGGATGAATCAGTTATTGAATTTCTCTGTAATTACATTTCTATTGAATCCACTTTGTGCATTTATTGGACTTTGATGAAAAACAGTAAACTTAGCCAAAAGCTACTGAGCAACACAGGAAAGATAATTGAGTGTGGCAATTCTGTAATGGTCACTCATGGTGGAAAAACTTAGCAAGTTCAATGGGATATTTTTCCTTTTAGATTCATCACAGTCACTTTTTTGGATTGCTCTCAGAGAAATATACTTACAAATGGAAATATTATCACAAGTTAGCACTGGACCCCAAAATCCAAACAAAACAATGAAGCAACACAGTCTTTCCTTCCTATCCTGATTGCATCACTAGAACCACTGCCTAATAAAGGGATTTTGTTTGAAAAAACTTCCTTCTGTGTTTTTTCACAGTGCTGTGTGTCTGCATTCCTGTTCATTTGTATGCTTGATTAGCTGAAATCAAATACAATGATGCAGCTCTCCAAGCAGCTATAAAAACTCAAAGTGAGCAATACTAACAGAAAAAAAAATATTCTACATTGCAATCTTCATGGGAATTGCTGTGCAGAGAGCAAAAGAGCTGGCAAAAAATCATGTATGTGTTTTTCCTTCATCTTATTTTGTCATTTTGTAAGAGAGTTTGCTTTTTCGTGGACTTCAAATAGTCTTGTGAACAGGTAACAAAAGGTGCACTGTTTGTGTCTCTGCCTCATGCACAGCTGTCCTCTGGCCAGCAGCTTGAAAGAAACAGCTAGATTTTAAGAAACTCTGTAAGTATTAATTGTGGGATTTTTTTCTTCTACCTATGATAGTCTGTTTGCTTTTGGTATTACTTTTGACTTTTGCTGAGTTAGTCTTTTGTGGTTTTGGGATGAGTCCTGTAGATTTTAAGAACAGGGAAGGTATTTTGGTTTTTGCAGGTGATGTTGTATCTTCTAGAAATGAATTGAATTGATTCTGATTATAGACATCAACTGAAATGAATATATATATATGTGTGTGTGTATATATATATAAAAAAAATTTTTAAGTGCCTAAGATAAGAAGATTGGTGGAGATTTATGTCATCCTATGTGTATATTCAGAATGTATAGCTTATGTAAAGATAAAGTAAAATAATATATCACGTATCCAAACCCTAACCAAGAAAACTTCCAATCATTAAAAGAGTCTAAAGGAACTTAGAAAACACCTCAAAACTTAAGGGTAAAGTGGCAATTAGTTAACGAAATAAGAAGTACATAAGTAAAAAAAAGAACATCCTAAGATCTGCTTTAACGACTACCATGCAAATGCCTCTTGCTAGGTAGTGGAGGGATTTTTTTCACTTTTGCTTTGTTGTTGACAAAATCTTGGCTAGTCATTCTTTGAAAATGGGTAATATTTGACAGCATTGGAAGAGATCTTGCGGAGTAGATACACTTTTCCATTGCTAAGTAGTAAAGTGAAGGATAGACTAAAACCATGATGAAAGTAGATGAAAGATCACGACAATTCTTTAGCTGAAGCTTGTTCTTGAATTCAGTGTTTTGTTTTGATGTGGTGGTTTACTTAAATTACTGATTTAATCATGCCCTTGTTGAAATCAAAGCTGTTGAAAAGTTCTGTGATTGGTTTATGTGGAGAAGAAAGTTTGTGACTAGAATACTGAATAGGGATTGTTGAAATTGTTACTCAGAAGTCTGAACAAGTAACTGAAACACACATTACTGGGCGTTTTCACAAAGAAAGCGTACGAAAATACACGTTCAGAGCAGATGTGATGGCAGAAGTTTTTTGAAAGGTCAGGTCTGTACATTTCTTTGATGCAACCCTTGAAATGCCTAAGGTCAAATGATTTACTACACTGTATTTGAGTTTTGACTGCTATCCTATACAATATGTAAATAGGAAAGTCCTGCTTCCCTGGAAATTACGATAAGAGAAGTAGCTTCTTAGTTAGCTGTGACCTCATGCTACTATCCAGTGTTTGCCTAACAAAAATGAAATTAGTTTGTTTTGCATGAAAAAAGCAATCAGATAATATCTTGAGTGGAAAGCCTTGACTTAGACACATGTACTGTCTGTACTATAGAAAATTTTATGATTTACTGTATTTCTGATTTACTATGTTTCTAAGTAGCTTGAACTTTTTTTGATGTATGGGCTGGTTTAATCTTATTGACAAGATAAATAATGAGAGCAGCTCTGTGATCTTCTGAGTTGCTGTGGTTGTCTAATTTTCATTGGACGCAAACTTTATCATAAATTTATTCTGAGTAGCACTTGCCCCGTGTTTCCTGAAAGGTTTGCTGGGCTTGACTGACACATTATTAGTCATATTCTGTTTCATTCAGAAATGTTCTATACAAAATTGTTGGGTTGTACTTTTTTCACAGATGGACACCTGGGGCAATTAATTGCATTGTCCAGTTGTTCATGAAGGACAGACTCAGGTGACTTCTAACCCTGACTGCGGGATGTGCCAGGGGATGCCTTGGGGTTCTCCTGACCATTTTCCCAGCTCATATCATCGCCTCAAAGTGTAACAGTGAGGCCAGAAAACTTTCCCTGACAGTTTTCAGAACTGCAGCTCTACAGTGACTCTGTGGACAGAAAGCTTAGGAGGACCAAACAAAAACCTGCCCATAGACTCATGTGCCTCCTGGGGCTGTGACAACTGCACCTGTGTGAGCATTTTCTGGAGGACACTCTAGAGGACTAGGCGGTTTGCAAAAGCAAAATGGCTTCGTTTCAATTTGTTCCTTGTTTGATCAAAAGTTATGGTCAAATTCCCACCAAGCTCATAGGTGCTGTCCGGTAGTCAGCTATCCCCAAACTACTTTCATTCTTTCCTAATCTATTAGGGCTCAGAATTACAACCCAGTTGTGATGACAAAACAAGCTGCCACTTACACTGTGAGCTTTTATAACCATTTAGGGACTTACTCTTAGTGCATGGCTAATAAAAAGTAACTTAACTAGGCTTTCACTTCTTTCATGACAGAATTACTCTGAATTATGCCACATTTGCCATGGACTCAACTTTCACATGACAGTTAATATAGCTCAGTTGCTAATTAGGAACTTTTCCAGCAGTAGCAATAACATTATTTGTCTTAACTCTTATAATTATATTCATCTGAAACTCCTTTCCCTGGGCCAAAAGAACTCCATAACTACACCTAAGAAAATAATTTTCTTGGGTGATACATAGATATAAAATAAAGGGACATTACTGCTTCCTCCAGTCCCCATCACCAACTTTTGAGATAGGAAGATATATGTTTCTCAAAAGTTCTAGGTCGTGGTAGTCAACTGTCAGCTTCTTACATAACAACAGAGCAGCAGGAATTCTCACTAAAATTATTATCCAGTGAAGTTTGATTTATATTGGCCAATTCACTGGCATTATCATTCATCAGTTCAGGATCCATAGCACAAATAACTTTGAGAATGAAAGCTCTGAGAACACATGTTAAATTCATCTAAAATTTCTCTCCAAGGCCAGGAGAAGATTAATGCAGTCATGAAAGCAAAGGTCTGGCGCCTCCATCAGCTCCCTTTCCAGTTGCCTGAATGCTAAAATGATCACAGAAATTTCCTCTTAAGTCTCACTGCACAACCCACACGCATGCACAGCTCCAACAAAGCGATGACTTGCAGCCTGCGCAAAAATACCCCTAACCTGCCTGGCAGCCAGCTGGCTCACCCTAATCCGAGCTCTGAGGCTCGGACTTGAGCCCAGACTGCTCTGTCTTGAGAGTCAGCAGTGCCAGCAGTGCAGAGAAAGAGGCACGTGTCCCCCCTCGGCTGGAGACCGTGTCCTCCCTGCAGCAAAGTGGCTCCAGCTAGGACAGCTTCCAGTCGGGCAGTGTTCGATTTCAAAAACATCCATGTAAAAACTGGCATCTGCACAAGTCACAAGTCTGAGGAAGTTCTGGAGATAGTTGTAACTGTGCTGGAAAGGAAAAAGTGGAAAGCCATGAGCTTGTTTGAAAAAACAAAGCAGCAACTAGAATTTTATTTTTTTCCTTCTGCCTCCTGGCAGGTGACCTCAGGGGATGCATGAGTGCTGAGCACTGCATGGCAGCATTCTCGCTTCAGTTCAGTTTGAACCCACTTTACAAACAGGCAGAAAGCTGCCTTCCATTGTTCCTGCTCAGCCATCTTACCTGCCCCCATCCCCCCAAGAACCCCAAGGCATTAAAATAACCTCTGATGCAGGCACTGATTCTCTCAAGTGCAGTAGCGCACTCAACACATGTTTGGAGAGCTCATTAGAGGACAGAGTCAGCATTTTCTTTCCTTCCTTCAGCAGCTCCAAACTCCTGATGGTCCTTTTCCAAGCACTGCTGATTTAAGTTGAAGTTAAAAACAAGCAGCCGCTTTCCCAACTCTTGCTTTAACTCCATACTTGCGAAAAGGTGATAAGGGGCAATTTCAGTACATTGCCCTCCACCCCTAGTGCACATGAACTGTTTTATAGAAAAGGCAAAGCAAAAAAAGGAGAAAAAAGGAGAGGGAGATTAAAATGCAAACCGAATAACTTATTAATATGGCAAAGCTGACATAATGCCATCTGGTTTATGTCTGGTCCCAATTTGGAGCTTGATCCTGCCGGGTACTTAGTGCTAAGGCTGTTCCCTACGGCACTCTCCAGAGCACACTTAATGTTTAAGTGCTTTGCTGGATCGTGGCCAGTGTGCTGAGCACCTCAAAGGAATCAGACCTTGCTTAATTTTTCTGGTTTGCAGAAAAAACTCTTTCCAGCTCTGAATCCTGGCACTTCTAAGTGAGATTTTTCCTTCTCCACTCCACTCCACTCCACTACCCACACTCTTTATTCAGAATAGTCAGTTCCAAGCAGGATTAGACCACTGGTTGCCCACAGTGGAAACTCCAGAATAGACCACTGGCCTCTGAAGAAACTCCAGGGGACAATATTTTCGCTTGAGCTGAGGTCCTACCTAGAGTTATTCAAAACTCCTTTTGCTCAGCCTGTGGAAAACTTCAGCTACAGAGCAGAAAGGCGAGTGTGTAATAAATTCTCGGGCAGAGTCGGCGTATACTCCAAAGGGGCAATAAGCTGTTAAATCAAACCAAAGAAATCCCCAGTAAACCAGAATTCGTGGTGTGTCTGACAGCACACACTGCATTAAATATTTCAAGTCGATAGCTCCAAACGTGGCTGTCAACATGATGTGCAACCTCCGTGCACTCAACTTCCATCTCTTTCCAATAATAGTGAATCTTTGTGAAGAGCTGCTGTAAATTACAATTTCTAAGCAAATTTTCAAATCCTGTCTCCAGATTTGTAACTAGTCTGAAGACCACGGTGAGAAAGGAATGATGAAGCAAGCAGAGACACTTTTTGCTGTCATGGCAAATCTGCTCAAGGTTTTAGTTTCAGGGTCAGGCTGTGTAATTCCTCTGTCAGCTGATCCTTAATGCTTTAAAAATCCTTGAGGTGTACACACTCACTGTGGTGTGGTCTCTCCCGTGCTCCACACCCATTTGTGCATCCATGCATGTGTGTATGTGTGCGTATGTATTGTGGGGGAGTGTGTTTGTCACCTGCAGCGCATCATCTGTGGTGCTGAAGTGCAGACACCCAGCATTTTAGCCACCAGGAGCACCATTTCTGCTCACCTGCCCCCTGCTCCCTCTCCACTTCCACTACAACAAATTTTTACCGGCATTGCAAACCTCCGTCTGTCTTCAAATAGCTGATATATTCTCTAAACAGCCAGCCAGAAAGAGAAACAAAAATAAAGGAAATATGTACCTCTTTTCCTCAGTTTTAAGATTAGCCTTGGGCCTGAAAAAGACAAAAGTGTAGTCCCGGATCACTGATTGGATTGAGTCCATATATGACCATACTCTCTGAGGCTAGAAATCATTCTTCACTGGACCAGAGCACTATGCCTCACAGGGCCCAAGACAGCAGCTTTAAAATTGCCATGTAACTGAGTATGGGAAAATCTCTGACTTTTTGTTGTAATTGTTACGCTTTTCTTATACCCCTAACTTTCTGAGCATATCTAATGAGAAAGAAGCAATTCCATCACTGAAATGTAGCTATCTTAGGGATCTAAAATGACATTTTCTGCCTGAACTGCAATCAGGACACGACTAGGGAGCACAGCACTCTGCATGGGCACAGGTGGGCTGCAGGCTCTTGATGGTAAACAGTAATTTTCGGGGTAGCTGGTACACAGGACAGCAAGCAGGAGGCTTTTGCTTCTGACTCACACCTCCAGTGAAGCATAATAACAATAATAATAATAATAATAATAATAATAATAATAATAATAATACACAGCAACATTTTCACAGCACATGGAAACAGACACAGTAAGCAGCAGACTGAAATTTCATGAGCACTGTAAACAGAGCTGGGTGCATGCTGGAGTTTATCCAGAATTCAATGCTGGACACAGCACTGCAGCCCTATCAAGAAATGGATTCTGATGGGAATTCCTGGCAGATCTTTTGCACCCAAACCTCCAACCAGGTGTTGGTGGGGTGGGGAGTAAGGGTCATCTTCATCAGTTAATGCTTGTATACGTCCTGTGTGGATGACATTGCCAGATTTCACTGCCTCTCCTTTACAACTCGTGCTTTTCCCCATCAGCCTGAACTCACCACTGAGTTACCAACTCATGTCCTGTAAGGCATAAGCTGCCCTCCCAGCTCTTATGAGGCCTTGTGAAACACTTGTCCATTGGACCATCTGAAGACCAGCTGCATGCAATTACATCAGCTGGCAAAGGAGACTGTTACTGCAGTGTTGGCAGTTTTGCCACAAAAGCCTTTTTTGAAACACCATCTTTTATCAAATATCTTGAATTTTCTGCCTCTTTGATCCAGAACTTTCGATTAGTTTTAATCAACAATTTTCTTCTGTCTTGCCAATGTCAAAAAAGCTCTGCCAGTGAAACCATTGGTGCTGGGATCAGCACCAGCTGCTACATGAACAACAGGGAGCTGAAGAGCTTTGCTGCAGCAGAGTGTTGCAAGAGGAAATGACTGTCAGATAACGATCTTGCAGGACTCCATGAAACCTGTGACACTGTCACGTGGCTGGTGTCCTCCTCAGGCTTCCCACCTGGGTTTGTGCAAGTGTGAGAGGGACTGGGGAACAAAAGCTGTGAACGGCAGGTTCAGGCTGGCCCTGAAGTGCTTTTCTATCTCTGTTCATGAAAACCATGGGTCCAGGTATATCTTTTTTGGACAGTGCTGCTGAAGCCAGAGGTTTCTCAATGTTGAGGAAAGCCTTGCTCTTGAAAGCATGCAGGAAGCCCATTCAGACTTTTGAAGGCATTTGCATTTGGCCAGGAGCATGCCCATTTCCCAGTGCCTTTGCCAGCCTGAGTCTCCAGTACCTTCAGCCATTCAGACCTGCACAATTAAAGGAAAAACACCACTTTCAGCAGCACTAGTGATGATCTTTGTTCCTTAGGTGGCAATGACATGAGTTTGGCTGCACTGGGTGTGCCAAGTGCTGATCATGGTGGGCTCTGGGTCTCTGGGTTGAAGTCAGGAAAAGAGATCAGTGGCCTCAACTACAGTTAATGCCCTATGGCAGTGGTAAACAGTATCATATCTACTTTTTTTTAATCTCATGCTAATATTTTCAAATGTCTTATATTTTTATTTTTTATGTTGAAATGTCTGTGGTGGAATGGGTAACATAGATTCTTTCTTTTAAACTTGGTAATAGAAGTTTGTTTTGCCTTATCCTCTATTTCACTGCATTGTATAAGACAGGCATCCCAAATTCCGCCTGACTGCCAAGCCCAGTTCTGCTTTCATGTCAAATAATTAGCAAAATCTTAGGCTAACCTAATATTTATGGTATACATTGCAATTAGATATGTCTTTGACTTATGTATGTTTCTGTTTAAAGGAATGGACTTCGGGGATGGGCAATTTGTAATGGATTGAGCATATTCAGAGTCATAATTGTGTACAGAAAGTAAAAAATTCATTTTTCCTTTGTCTATTTGTGTCCAACAGAATTTTCAGATGTGATGCCTATTTAGTTAGGGATTTTTTTAAAGTCCTTTTACTGGAACACATTTTATGATTTACAGTCCTGCTCAAGTAATACTGCTGATTAAATTAACTTTACCTAAAAAGTGAAACTAGTAAGGTATTTTCTCCAAATTAAATCCATACCTTTAAGGAGAAGCAAATTGGTCATTAGAAACTCGGCAGAAACTCACCCCAGTTCATAAAATAAAAGTTACTGGCCAAATATGAATCTGGCAGTTACTTCTGAAGTTACATTCGTGAAGAACATCTGTTAATATAAAAATATCTTGATACATTACAGTGGTTTAGCTGTAGTTAGTTCAGAAGTACTTGGTTAACATCTAAGGGAGGAAGGAGAATAAATGTCTTACATTTGGCAATCAGTAAGCCAGGGCTTTTACCCATTGCTTGGCTTTGTTTGGGTTTAAACAATGTTCCTCTGTTTTTGCTCAAGCTGCAGTAATCCTTCAGCCCTTGATGTCATGCATCCTGGGTTTTCTATACTCTTTATAATAATCTTTGAACCCTCAGCCCACATCATATGCTATGAATATTCTTGTTTTGGAGTAGAGAGGCAGGCAATCATTTTAGACTGCAGGAACCCTACCCCTGACATTTCCCCGTGCGTCAACGACATGGAGCAACATCGAGCAGAAGAAGTGAAAGAAAAACAAGTTTGAAAGATGGTTTGGGATGACAAAAAGCAGAATGGGAGAGGATCAGCAAAAAAGATTGCTTTTAAGGGTCAGAATTTCACTTATTTTGAGGAGTAATCCAAACTATACCTAGAAAAGCCTCTTCAAGGCAACAGTTGGTTCCAGGTCTAAGCGTGGTTGCACTCATGGTTGCGGGTTGGAACATGGTTGGGGGTTGATCTAGATGATCTTCAAGGCCTCTTCCAACACAAATTATTCTATAATTCTGTGGTTCTATGAGTCTGTTGTCAGGCTGTTGGCAGAAATTGGTTCTGGAGAATATAGAAAATGGTAACATTACAGACAATCAGCTCAGGTCCTTCTTTCCAGGTGAAAATGGCTTCAGCAATATGATCAATACAATAGCCTACAACAATGAATCAGCAACATCAGCAATACTAGCAAGTAATTCTTTTCTTCTTCATCTTCTTCTCCTTGCCATGTGACTTAGAGTGTTTGTTATTCATGTCCTCCTCAGTCAGTAACTCTTCTTCCAGACTGTCAGCTTTTTATCTTTGGCCTTCTTGGTTTAGCTTTTAAAGAAATTATGGCTCTAAGGGTCACTAAGTGGCTTCCTTAGGGAACCGTTCTTTAAATCTTTGGAATTAGGATAAACAACAGCTTGTCTATGATGTTGTTTAATGCAAGAAGCAATACAGGCTTTTCTTGGAGGACCTAATCGGAGAATATTGATAGAAGTCACCTTTGACAATTTGACTGAAAACTAAGGGGGGGAAATAGTGTTTGTCCAAAGATCAAAGACCCACCTGAGAAAAACTGTGTTTGTGAATTCAGCACAAACCCCAGCTCCCCCCTCCCACAGCTCCAGACACTGTTTCCAGTGTACATACAGCCCTGGCTTGTGGCTATCGCAACGGGCCCTGCAAAACAAGCTCAGTCCCTTCCTGCTAATTTACTAGTGGAGGAGGTTTTTTTTTTCTGCCAGGCAAGTTCATTTGTCAAGGTGACCTTCTCAGCCTGCACCGAGAGCTCCTGCAGATAAAGAAAGCCACCTCAGCACGTTTGTGAAACCCAGCTCAGCGGCCCGCGGGCCTCCTGCGAGGAGGCACAGGGGCATCGCCAGACTAAACCCTTCCTACCGGCACTCCGAGGATTTCTCTGTTCCACAGTTTTCGTAGATAGGCACTGTACGTTTTGCAATCCTTTCATCATGCTCTGTAAACCCTCTCCTCTTGCCTGACTGGTTTGTTGTTTAAATGGTCTTGAGGTTAAGTATTCTCTTTTGAAAAAATCCCTATTCTGTAAATTAATGGTCTCCTAGGCAGAGGTAAGACCACAATTAAATCTTAATCAATCATGAATGTAGGTAGGACATTTCACAGATCCTCTGCCAGAGCCCAGACAGAAGAAGCAGATCTTCAGAGATCTCCTAAGAGAAGGTTTAATCTTCCATGGCATCTGAGGAGCTGATGTCAAGTCTGGACTGCTTGGCCATGAAATACTATTTTCTTTCTATCTACATAGTTGCTTTCAAATGCATCCCTTATTAAACTTTAGCATATTGCCATTTTTATACCACAAAAAACAAGCCAGATTTGGAGCATGTGTGCCTAATGTATCCCAGTGTTGATGTAAAATCCAGCTTGGAGAAGAGCCTCTGTATTTTACTCACTACAGCTGGAATAGATCAATATATAGAGACTGTGGAAAGAGCAGTCATGTTTCAGAAGAAACCACCACACGGTTATAATCATGTCAGCTGAATTTCTGTGGAATAATTAATCCAATGATAATTATTCCAGTTCCTTCCTTGTAGTTTTATTTTCATGCCTGCCATATGACATCAGTTAGACAAGTCCTTAAAGCTATTCCCCAGCAGCGGTGACCTGTTAAAACAGGAGACTGTATTCAGAAGTGGAACCAAAATAAAAGGAACATTTCTTTTTCAAGGGAAAAAAAAAGGTTGAGTTGATCAGAATAATCTACAAGAGCTTGTTTTGAGCCAAGGAAAAAAATTGGCAAAAATCAGAAAAAGCCGAAACATTTTATTGCAACATCTTCTAAATGAACTGCTTTTTTTCTAATTTATGTGGATTTAACTTTCAACAGAAAAGTAAAACAAATCCCTGAGTTTAAACTGTTAATTGTTCTTCTGAAGTTCTACAGGAAAAGAAAATGGCTTTGTTTCAGATTAACTTTAAATGAAGACTTTGTTCAATTACTTGTTTGGCCAAAGCCCTGAAAAAAAAATCAGTTTTTTACATAGCTAATTGTTTATGACTGGCATAACATTTAAATTTAGAAAAAGAATAGCATGAAACCATGTGTCAGTGTTTATCAGATGTATGGCATTCAGTATATCTGCTGAAATATTCCATCATTATGTCCCATATATGGAATTGGTTCAGAATTACTTTGTACAAACCAGAAGACAGAATACTCAAATATGAATAAAGATGCCAGGGCAGGCAGATCCTCGGAGGGACACCTGTGTTTGTGGGTTCACCACTCTTTATTTTTCATAGGACAGATGTGATTAGGGCTCACCACTGTGCTGGTCCTGAAAGAGTGAGGCCAAAAAATGATGTTTAGACAGATTTTACACAGTTTTATGGCAAGACTTTAAACCTAAATGCTTCTTTTAAAATTAGCTAAAGAAAAGACTATATTTTTGGAGGTAAAGTATGTTAAGTGCAAGGACACTGTAGCTAGAGGGTCACACTTCCCTTAATTTTAAATGTACTAATGCCCAGCAAGCAGTTATCCACTTGCAGCATTTAATAGCTCTCTGGTGAGTCCCTCACTGTTCTCTCCCTTTATGGACAGCAGGAGAGACCTCTCAACCGTGGGTGAGCTGAATTGCTCTTTGGAGGTGACTTCCTGCTGGCTGTGGCGAGCATCAGTCTCACTCACACATCCTGGTTCAACACATAATGTTAAATGAGAGGATGCAGCAGCTCTTGAAACACGAGGAGCGTTTTAATTGCCGACAGCAGCCGGAGGGAAGATACGCTCGTTGCGAATTGCTGCCTGTGAGCCGACCTCCGTTTCCTCGTCTCCCTTCACAAGTAATTTTTCTCTACCCCACGGGCAGTGAGCTGCACGGTTGAAAATTTCATATTTACAAAATGCAACCAAAGGTCACCTTAGTCTCTAGGAAAACCTAAGTCACTGTTATTGATGAGTGTATAAATTTCATCAGAGAGCGACCTTGGGAAAAGGCAATCCGAAAACCATATTTATATGACATAAGGAGAGTAATAGTGGGGACAGTACTTCACTTCACCAAAAAGAGGGAGACGGCGTCCTTGAAGGAAGCAGAGAGGGCAGTCTCATGACTGTTCAGCCTAGAGGTTGCCTTTGAATGCCTGTAGAAAGTAACACTGTAGAGGTGTTTAGCTGGCACGATATGGACTAGCATCATTTCATAATTTCAGGCAAAGCAGCAGGAGCTTCCAAGCAGCTTCTGGTCACCACCACCATCAGCTGCATTTGTTGCATGAATGGCCTCACAGTCCACTACCAAATTCCTGAGCCACATTTGCTCTTCCTTGCAGTTTGTCCTTTAAAGCATGGCCTCGTAGTCCCTAAACAGACCTACAGACAATGGTAAATTACTAGAAGTTTTCAACATTTTCAAGGATTTATGCAGTCATAAAAGTTTCCCAGGAGGAAGAAAGGTAGCATTAAGTCCAACTTAAAACACAGAGCAAATTTAACTTCAAGATTAACTGTAAAACCAAACCACTTCTGGTTTTGCTCTTTTCTGCCCCTTAGGAAATCTGTGTCTGATTCAGGAAGTCCTTTCCCTTCACTCTCCTTTGTTTCAGTCTTTTTTTTTATCCTTTCTCTGATTAAATAGCAGGCTTTCTTTTTCCTTTATTCTGCTGTAGGGTTTTAGCCATGTCTTTGGAGGAAGTGTAGGATATCAAAAAGCGTATAACCAGCAAGTCAGCTTTTCCTCCTGTATTTCAGGCTGGAGGAATGATGACAGGAATGCTGTAAATTTGACAGACCCATTTAAGCATTTCAATGCATAAACAAAGGCTTGGTGGAGGGAGTAAAGTTTGACCAACTCATGTTTTCCATGCTCAAGAGTTATTTCTTAGGGCTCCTTTGACAGCATTAACTGCCTGTGGCAGGGAACATTTTGCACAGCGTGTTTCCTCATCCCTCAGCTGCAGCTCAAAACTATCCCCGAATCTCAAGACTTTACTGATCTCGTGGCCACAACCCAATTCTGGGCCACTGTTCCTGTAAACCTGGTGAATGCTTTTTTCAGTGTTCATCTAGGCCCCCCACTGATTATCCCACTGTAAGAAAAGCAAGAGAGGCTTCCCCATAAATATTTCATTTCTTAACAGCTGTACTATGGCTCCTTTCTCCTTCCTCTCTGGCTTTGCACACGACGCTTCTCCTCTGGGTGGAGCAGCCATCTCCATGCAGAAAGAGCTCCTCATTAATTTGCATCTGGCCATTTATGATTTTCTGCCTTATGCTAATGGCAGTGTCTCATATCCCTTCAGAAGAAAACACATAGGCTGGCTCTGTCTTTTTCTGAGCCACCCCACAGGGACTCTCCTGAATTACAGAGCAGCTTAGTGCTGATTACTTTTTTATTTCTCCTCTTAGGAAACGGATAAAAGGTTTAAGTTCTGACACAAACAGGAAAACATACTAAGAGGATTTATCCTGAAGGCATCTGCTCTTTAAATAGTGATGGAGCAGTGTCAGTTCATTTCCCAGAAGGGCCAGAAGCTCCACCACTCTTTGTTCCCGCAGCCCTTGTGTGGCTAGAGGCAGAATATCCTGTCACAGGCTGTCAGATATCTCCCAGAATATGCAACTTGGTGATTATAGGCTGAGGAGGGACTCACTGCCACTAGGAGCATGAAGAAGTTGGGTTTAGGAAAGACTCTGCTCTGCTCCTTTAAGGATAACACCAAGGCTCTATTCTGCTCTGAGGTAAGACTTTGTAGAATTTACTAAATCAGTGATTTCTCAGCCTTTCAGACCATGTTCCCTCCCTCTTGTTTTCTTAAACAAGGAGCGACAGGAGGGGGATCGAGCTGCCAGAGTTATCACTAGTGGAATTTTCCAGCTTTACCAGGCAGGAAAGGGGGGACAAAAAAAAGATCCACTGTAGAAAAACAACTGGACACAGTGCAAGCATAAGCAACTTCAGGAGGGGCATATGCATGGTTTGATTAACTCAAGCTGTATGAAAATATGCCTCAAGAATCTAGTAACACGAACCCTTTCAAGGTTTTAT
Organism: Mohoua ochrocephala; assembly: GCA_013398855.1. Lineage (NCBI taxonomy): Eukaryota > Metazoa > Chordata > Aves > Passeriformes > Acanthizidae > Mohoua > Mohoua ochrocephala. Next base: position 104,530 of record VZTA01012449.1, on the reverse strand, counting down.
TAATAAGGTGTGCATCTGGAAAGTTATATGCTGTTATAATATTTTAGTTTTCTCTGTTTAAAAATGTGTTCCACTGGAATAATATTCCAGAGGGAGAAGAATCTTCACTTCAAATTGGATTGTTCACAATTTTTCCCATTTTTGCTCTCATTTGATTTGAGGTCAAAAATTCGCCTTTCTCAACTTTTGCCTTCTGATGTCGTATAGATGTTTATGTCAATTATGTGGATTTCAGCTCAGTGTCATGGCCAGACTCTAATTTGCTCAAGGAGAGCTTTATACAAACCTGGCTATAAGAAAAAAAAAACGTGACTTGTTCCATGAGAGGAAAGCCAGGTCTGACAATTTAAGTGATGCATTCATAGAGATTACACGGCTAAATGAGCTAAAGGGCTTCTACATTCACAAATACATTATCCTAATCCTCATTTTTCAAATTGTGCTCAAATCTGGCTTGGTCCTGTACACTTGGCAGGCAAGGATTTGCAGGTAGTGCAGTCTCTTTCTAATGGCTACTTTCAGTTTGAAAGTGCTTGTAACTGATAACCAGGTAAAAATCCAGCATGGCAGGAGACTGGTGGGGAAGAGCAGCTCAAACTGTTTACCTAGTAATGAAAACTGGAGAAATTCAAGGGAGCTGGAAACTGGGACTTGTCCACATAGTTTTAAGGAAACTGGAAGCTTGTTTTTGTAGTCTAAATAAATGAAAACAATAGACCATCAACCCAACGTTCACAAACAGGCTCTCTCATCTGTTGCACAAGGATTCCAGGGGATTTCTCTCCCACTGGCTGGCTGGCATGACACTTAGAGCTCTGCACCTCCAGAGTAAACACCAGGAGTGCTCGAGGAGTTTCTTTTAGCTGTTCTTGCTCTGTGACAGTCTGCACATACTGACATGGCCAGCGCAACCTTTCTGGTTCCAAAGTCCCCCTGCAGCAAAATATCATGAGCCGGGGTCATGACCATCAGCAGAAATAATGCTCCTTGCCTTGGGGAAAACTTTTCAAGGATTTCTTACCCTGTCATTCCCTCTGTAGGGGCAGCATGAGGCCTACACTGGGGATCAAAGGGAAGTCTGAAACAGCATCAGATGCTGCAGAGCAGCACGAAATGATGATCATGGTCAAAATGATAAGTACATAATTGATTTTAATTGACTTTGATCAGGATGAAAGAGCAACTATTTTCTTCTTCCCTTGTCAAATATGAAGTCTCGCTGAAAGGAAATCCAGGCAGCTAATATCTCTGGAGATTTGACTTTTGCTCCCTAGATTCTTGATTGATTTGTTTGGAAAAGATAATCAAATCAGTGAGATTATTGAGAAATTTTCTACTGGAGAATTATACTCCTAGCACCGATAGAGTTTCCTCAGTAAATACAGCGTCATTACAAGTCCCAGCAGTGTTCTGTCAGGATGGGAGATAGAGTTTACTGGCATAAATGATTGTCCAAGCTCATTTTTCTGATTTTGTGACTCATTTTTCATATGAATGGAAGAAGTCTGAAGGATCTCCCATCACTAGGTTTTCTCCTGTTTGTTCCCAGTGAAGGTGATCACGTATATGCCATGAAAAGGCAGCTCACTCTTAGATGTTAGGGCTTTTTAAGGCAGTGCTTTGCAGGAAAATTGCAAAGTGCTTCCAAATTCAGAAAGCCTGTGTGAGGCACAGAAATTTATATGTTTCTAAATGGCTACAAATACTCCACTGTTGAGGTTTTAAGATGATGATCAAATTCTGATTAAAATTAACCTAGCAACTCTAAGCAATATTGTATTTTCTTCAACTCTTTTAATTAATTCTTACTAGAAAGTCTCCTCAAATGCATTATTTTGGAAAACTTTAGGTGGTGAGCAGTGTGTAAGTTATCATAATGATATAGCAGTCTCTTAATTTGACAGCTCTTTCTCCCACCCAAATGATTCCAACTTCTTTGAAGAAACTCTGTTCCATTTCTTATCTTGAATTATGCTTTCATTAAGCAACTGATTAATGTTGATCCCCTGCTTCGTGTTGTATAAAACATTCCATTTTATGTGTTATCTAGACTTTTTCACAATGGCTTTTCGGAGATTACTAAAATGTTCCCTCCCTTTGTTGCCATCTTTGTTGTGTATTCATACGTTTATTTACATGTGAGTACAAATCCGTATAAATGTATAGTAATCTTCCCCTTAGGACACTGTAAATGCGTGTCATAAAGGAAAAGGAGATTAACAGTGGAATACAATACAAACAGGCTGACTTGATGGCAGTCTTGCAGAAACTCCTGCCAAGCAAAAGAATAAATAACAGCTGTGTTAATCAAAACCAAATTTAAAAGATAAGGCATTTAGGTGGTCAAAGTCCCAGAAAACTGGGCAAGATTAATGCCCACAGAAAAAGAACTCCAGGGACAAAGAGTGTAATGATATATAATTAAGTTGAAGGCAAATTTTCAAAAGTTCTTCTGTGACTTAAAGGCCTAAGTCAAAACTGAGAGCAGGAGTATTTTCTCTCCCTGTGAGTCCATAGGGTTTGTGCTCTGGAATCCTTCAGTCTTTCCTGAAAATAGGAGTTAGGTGACCGCCTGCCTTAGTCCCTTTTTGGAAGCGTAATCTGTAGTCACCTGAAAGTCCAAAAAATATGCTGGTCCAAGCAGTGGCTGAATATCAACCTGGGCTACCAACTCAAAACAAAGAGCTGGAGGTACGAGCGTGATTATTCCCGGTTTTACTATAAAGCCGTATATCATCTGGTTTGGATTAAACTCACAAAGATGTGTTAGCCTGTTCAAGATCCTGTGGAAGCATTTTGAATCAATTGTAACTGACGTAAATATAGCCCTTGACTGGAAATCATCCAGAGAGAGAGAGAGCTGCAGCAGTTCAGCCAAGATGCATTATATCAAAAGCATGGATAAGTAATTTGGTGTCCTCATGGGAAGGATAGCATTACAGTTTCACAACATTCATAAAGTGCCTGCACAGTGAAAGATCTAACACAATCATTAAAACATGGATGAATGCCCAATGAATCTTCACCTCCTATCGTGGATCATGGCTCTTATCTAGGCAGGTGCGGGAAGAGGAGCATGAACACCCAATGACAGAGGGCACAACAGCTTAGTCGTACTCCTTCGACATGAGCATGTGAGCTTCCAGACGTGATTTACTGTGTTTGCATAGCAATATTAATTGCTTTTTAGTGGTTATCTAGCCAGGGTTGCAAAGCTCAGACAGAAACTTCAGCCAAGCTCTGTAGGGTACTCATGGTGTACCACAGCTTTAAGTCACGAACTAGCACTTATATTTTTAACCCTCTTCTGTAACAAAACATCTGTGTTGTTTTGGAGATCTCATTTCACCTCCCTCCGTAATTTTTATTTGATGCTTTGGGAGTTGTGATATGATGAGCTAGCTCTTGCCTATATAATTGATTAAGTGCTACAGGGAGTGGTTGGGGTGTTTTGATAATTAGCAAATTCTGCTGTTATCTACTTGATATCTGGGTATTTAGTATCTAGGTTCAGACTCCGGGCTTTGACTGGCTGGGAAGTACTCAACACAGCTTAAAGAGGCAATTCTCCAAAGTCTTCTTTCCATTGTCCCAGCACAAGCTGGTGCAAACCCCAAAGAGCTTACAACAAGCCAGTACAAAACAGTAAATGCCCAAATAACCAAGAGTAATCCCTTCCTGTAATACATGATGTCTACAAAAGGTGCTGAGGAAATTTCTAGCGCAGTTCTGGGCCATCTAAGGTTTCTACTTCCCAGGAGAACGTGAATGGGCATTTTCTGCCTATGCTAAGATACTTCAAGCTAAGATAATGCCGTCCCTCTATGTCTTCTGAGCCTCGAAGTCTTCCTCCCAACAAGAGCTCATTTTCCTCAGAGAATTCCGAGAGCTACATCTTATTCCCCCAGCATCAATATTTAAAAAGTTAAGAAAGTCAAACCCTACGCACAGGAGTCGTTTGGCTGACTTCAACAGGGCTGCTTGTTGGATTCAGAATTACTCACATCGCTGAGGTACTAAAGACAGAGGCACCATATTTTGTCAATATTAATGGCCTCTGTAACTCTCAGAGCTTCAGGAACTGCAGTATATTTGAAAACCTAGCTTTGAAATGCCTGGCATGCTACAGCTTTCCTCAGAGTCCTCATGGATGAAATATTTGAGACAAACCTCAAAAATCATATAAGCAGGAGAACAAAATGGTTGTTGAAGGAAACCAGAAAGCTGCTGTGCATCATGTGCTAGTTTTCCCATTTAAAAGGTGATTTTTCTTGTTCTGGTATTTGCCTTTTTTATGGGTATTGTGAAGAAGTGTGTCTTAGTCTAACATTTCCAGCTCTCACTGGAGTCCTAGTGGTTTGGAAGCATCACTAATTCATTTGACTGCTTACATGGAAAGGTCATGTTTTTCACAGGCACATAGTACAAACATTTGGACACAATTAGAAAACTACCACTTAAGATCTAGGATGTTGCCTTGACAATTCTCATGAAGATGTTCTTTCCATCTCTTTACCAAAAGCTTAGAAATCACTTTAAGATCACAGAAAACCTTTTATACCCCAGTGATTGGAACTGTATAACTAAATACTTTGGTTTTTTTCTCTTCACTTCTTCATTCCTCTATTGAACACCTGAGAATATAACAAACTAAATTTGATTTTGTGGTCTCTTGTTTCCTCTTAAACTGGGAATTTCTGCTCTTTAGAGGCTTGTGATGACCTGTTTGGTGTTCCCTGTCTGTTGTGTTTGCTCCACCAAATTCTAGCCTCCGCTCTTCATTTTCAGCTCTTTTCTTTCATTTCTTATGATGACATTTGCCATCATCTCACCATGATCTTTCGTAGTACTGGTAATGCTACTAGACTCATCTGGCAGCTCAGAAGGGTCTTGCCAGCACAGTTTTGTACCTACATTTTAAATGAAAACTCTCTAGACCAATCTCCAATAGGAGTCTTCTACCAGCTTTTGATTTAAATTCAACTTTATGTTTACATAGTTATGTTTGTATAATTACTGATGTCCTGAATAGGAGAGGTTATCAAATAATGTGCTGCAATTTAATTTTAAAGTGAGTGAAACAGCCTAAAACAATATAAGTGAATCATCAAGAAATTCATCGTTCACTGTTCCCCACAAAAATGTAGGTCAAAAGCCTGTTCTGATACAGTTTTCTTCTTAAAGCTTGAAGGTGAAATGTGCACCACGTTGGCAAAACTTCTATTGGTTCAGCAGAGCCAAGAGGATTTACTTCTGTTAATATTGCCTGGCTGTTTGGGGTTTTTTAGTCATTAATTTTTGTAGAATGTAAAGTGCCCTCATTGCTTTGACTGACCTTGTTACAAATATTTGGAACTGGGTGGAAAGAGGGGCTGGTGTGTGACTTCTGCTGATAAGGAAATATGGCAGTCAAATGCTGTTGGAGAAACATGGGAACACATCCACCAGCTGCAAGGCCCATCCCATGCCCTGTGTGTTTTGGCACCGGTGTCACCTCCCCCCTGCACAGAGAGCCCTTCCCAACTTCTCCGCTTGCTGCATCTCCACACAAATCTCCCACCCAGCCCAGATGCACTTGACTTCTGGAAAATGGAAAAGGAAGGGAAAGAAGCAGGGTTCAGGGACGTCTACAGACAGAGGGACTGAAAGGGAGACAGAATTAGAGATGAGGCCTCGCATTGCCTCAAGTCATCAACAATAAAGTCACAGACTGTTCAGGACACTGACAGGAGTTTCCATGTTGATGTACTTTCCATTGGTTTCCAGCTGATGTATAACCATTTTTCTTCAGGTAAAAATAGAAACCCAGTGTTTTGAGATATTCTCCAAGACCCATATACACTTCTTTATTCATTGCACATTCTTTATCTGCACTGCTTTTTAAGCAGTCTCATTAACAAAAGAACAGACTATTCAGCAAGTGTGGGACACTTTCCAAAGTAACTCATACAATCTTTACCAGTGTACTTGAGTGGCAAAAAATAGAATTAAGCTCACATCTTGATTTTTATTTGGCTACAGAATTTTCCAGCAAATTTTTCGTTCTTTCTGGCTGATCCAGTATAGCACAAAGTACAACACAGCACAGAAAATACAAGCTGAGAGTCCAGAATTGCCAGACAGCCAACCCAGAACTGCTGAGAAAAATTTAAACGGTGTACATTTGCTCATGAAGTTTTTGTGATTTGTAATAACTTCGACATTAGCAGTACCACAAAGAAGGATGTTCTGAATTTAAACATAAGGGATAAATTATGGGTTGTAACAGTTTATTGCAATCCGAGAATCTCATCCAGGATTTTCATGACAATGTGAAGTTGTTCCTCACTCTGTCAGAAGATTCAAGAATATCTTCAGTGAATATGCATTTTTTTCAATAAAACAACTTTAAACATCGTGTTTTGCTTAGATTTGAAAGTTCAATGTGTTGCTTTACATTACTTCAGTCCAGTGCTGTGAACACTATTAAGAACAATGTGCAAAACATTTTGTCATGAATATCATTCATGACGAAAAGGTAAATGAATACATTAGAGTTTATTTATTCGTATTCCGTAGCTCAGCCGTGGCCTTCAGTATATGTTAAAAACATCTAAAGGAAAAACTAATAACTCAAGTAATGCTTGTTTGCTTAGGTCCTGAAGCCTTTGAAAAAAAGTGTAATGGGTGGAGTGGTGACATTTACTTAAAAGCATTCATTAATTATAGGAAGGAAGAAAGTAACAGCTGGACTTCACTTAAAACTAAGCACAAAGGACACTTCAAAGACATATTGCATGACTGCAAGCTCCTGTTTAGTTTACATGTTCACTCTCTAGATGTATCTGCCTCCCTTCATTGCTTATATCGGGACCTTAAAGCACTTACACTTGGCATTGTATGTAGTTTCATGAGATGCCTTCCAAGAGACAGTATAGTCCAGTTCTTTATGCTATTACCTTAATTCAACCAAATTGACAGAATTTGTCTTTTAAAGTGTTTCAGAGAGAGAAAGTCCTACAAATACTTTGAGTATCTTAATGATAATAATCATGCTGGCCGAAAGGATGGCTCCTTTAGAATGATATGAAAATAAAAATATATATTCTTTCACATTTTCATCATAAATGCAAGCAGTGTTAGAAGATATATTGAAAGCTGTAGAAATTTTGACCCCTTCTGTTTCTAGTGCTTCATTGTGTCTGCTGAGTGTTTTAATATTTCTTTTTCTTTAAACACTCTAATTTGTGGTTCTAGAGCCAAAACTCTTCTAACATTGTCAAGCTTACTTCCCCCATGGATTTTACTTGGTTTGCTTCTTTGTTTGGTGAATGATTTAAGCCCCACTGAAGCTCTTGAACCTGTGCATTTCCTGCAGTTTTAACTGTATCCTGTTGTGTTATAAATAATTAATCTGGCTAAATGTGAGTTGCTGGCAGAGGCTTATCAATTTTATTGTGAAAAAATATTCTGGGTTAGTCTGCACATTACTCTCCTCCTGCTTCTAACTCCTTGGTGTTTGTAGTTGCACGCACGCGGATGCACAGCGGCCTGAGGCTCCCCAGCTGATATGAGACCGTGCTGTACCCAGGGAGTGTTTACAGGGCTGTTGGTTAGAAGTGGCACTACCAGAGCAGTAGGAAGCAAAAGAGCATGGCAGCTTTTCCACTGCCTTTTGTGAGACCTTCCTCACTGCTACAGATAGCTCTCTGAGGAGGGACTGAGTGCGTGCATCACACTTTGTACAGTACCAGTGTTTAGACAGAATCTAATGTATTTGTACTTCCTCCTCTCCTTTTCCTTCATGTGACTCTAAACCATCTTTGCTTGCTATTTTGGTTAAGAGACTGCTTGCCCTAAACTGCAGAACAAAACACTTCTGCCTCATGCTCTTTGTGTGCCTCCACTGAGTAATTCATGCCAAGGACCGGTAATGTCATAGTATTTAAACCCAGGGCAGCCACACAACCTATTTCCAGATTCAGTGCAGGTGGAATGTGAAGGGTTTGCCTTGGATTTCAGGGTGCTCAGCTAACTAGGATCTCTCTGGATGAGAGCCAGATGGAATTTATGGAGGCATGTACTCAACAGGAGTGGATAAATTGTGCAGTGCACGCGCAGTGAGCTCGATGCTCGTGGAGCCTTTCATCAGCTCTAACTGATAAAGTGAGATTCAGTGGGTTCAATGCTCAGACACAAGTCATTTGTACTGTAAAGGCACAATAGAGCAAACATTTTCTGGGAGCACAGGATTTTCTAAGCCCAAAGTACATGGCCCACGTCCCTGTGTTTCCTCCTGGAAAACTTTGTCCTGCCCTGGATACATGGATTTGGTTTTCAATACAAAAGAAATTGGTCCTAAGCGAGCATCAACACAACAAAAGAATTTGCTACTTCTAACAATAAATATGTCTCGAAAATGTTTAAGGTGTTTGAACCAGCTGCTCATGACCAGCTTTTGCCTCCTGTAGGTCATGTTCACATGTTTCTTATCTTGCCCATAGCCACTGAAAATTACATGTAACATAATCTGCCATGATCTGCTCATGTTCTTAAGTCTTCAGCATTGAAAACTGGCTTATACTGCTTCCTCTTAATGTATATGAAAAGAATTCTTTCCAATTCACTTGAAAAAAAAAATGGTTAACAGAACATAATCTTGTTAGTGTTAATCATTTGGGAACCCCTTCTGCCCTTTAGAAATAGCTTTGTTAGGAGAAAAGAGATGAAATAGAGTCCCTTTCAGATTTTGACAGACACACTGCAGCCGTGTAGTGCGCTGTGTCTGTTGCATTGGTCCAACGCTGAAGTAATGTGGTTGCCAGTGTGGAGGAGAGGTCTAGGTTATGTCCCCAAAGGTCACTGTTGCCAGCAGGCAATACCTAGAGAGTGTATTCCCTGAGCTCCCCTAACTCAAAGGGTTTGATTGTGAGAGCCCTCACACTGAAACCCACAGACAGAGAGAGATTCTTCTGCAATCTCCATGCCCGGCTGAAGAGTGGCCACAATGTGGCCTTTGTTACAGCCACTTACAAAGAAGTTGCGTAAGACAGCTGAAGAACCCAAGGTGAAACGCATTTTTAAATGCTGGCAGGTAACACTGGCATGCAAACTCTGCAACTCAATCCCCTGACGTCTGTTAGTACCTTGATGAATTGCAGACAAAGAATAATTAAATAAATGAAACTTTTAATTCCTGTAAATCTTACAAATCTTTTCTCTTTTAAGTCTTTAAATCTTAAGATTCATTAGACAACCCTTTTTGGTCCAAAAAATCGTAGAAGCACAGGACATCCTGAGTTGGAAGGGACCACAAGGTTTATTAAAGTCCAGCTCCTGGACTGCGCATGACAGCCCCAAGAATCACACCATATGCCTGAGAGCATTGTGCAAACTCTTGTGGAACTCTGTCAGGCTGTGCTGTCACCACTTCCCTGGGGAGCCTGTTCCAGTGTCCAACCACCCTCTGGTTGAAGAAACCTTTAGCTAATATCCAGCCCAAACCTCTCCTGACACAGCTTCATTCCCTCATGTCCTGTCACTGGTCACCAGAGAGAAGAGATCAGTGCCTGCCCCTCCTCTTCCCCTCATGAGGAAGCTGTTGACTGCTGTGAAGTCTCCCTTCAGTCTCCTCTTCTCCAGGCTAAAAAAACCATGTGATCTCAGTCACTTCTCATACAGCTTTCCCTTTAGACCCTTCACCATCTTCGAGGACCTCCTTCCTATGCTCTCTAACAGCTCAATGTCTTTCGTATATTGCAGTGCCCAAAACTGCCCCCAGCACTCGAGGTGAGGCTGCCCCAGAGCAGAGCAGAGCAGGACAGTCCCCTCCCTTGTCTGGCTGGCGATGCTGTGCCTGATTGTCCCAGGACACGCTTGGCCCTTCTGGCTGCCAGGGCACTGCCCACTCATATTCAACTTGCCATCAACAGGACCCCCAGGTCCCTTCTTTGTGATGCTGCTCTACAGCATCTCATTCCTCAATCTGTGCATATGTCCAGGGCTGACCCACCCCAGGTGCAGAATCTGGAGTAAAATTAAAGTTGACAGAGACGTGTTTCGAAGACTCTTTTGTAGAATACAAAGACAGGCAAAATAGAGAATTCCTGTGTTTTGAAATCTAACTGATACAGTAAGGTGATAGCTTATTTTCAAACCCATCTTTGTTAACAAAGAGCAATGAGGTTCACATGTTTTTGGAGTTCTGCTGGGCCACAGGGTGAGAAAATTAATAATGAAATAAAACCCTCCTCTGCCTCTCGCTCAAATACTCGGTTACAAAGGGGGTCAAGGTGACAGCGCCAGTGAGCATGACAGTTTAAATATTTGTTATGCTAGATGCTAGAGAGAGGACAAGGAAGCTTTAGCATCCACTGTCTACAACTTGCCTAACATCTGCAAGATAATCAGAAACAGAAGTGTGTAGATGGAGTTGGGGGGATTTGTCTGATATATACCCTTCTCTGTGATCAGAAGCCATGAAGCATGGGGAGAAGGAAATAAGCAGACCACAAACAGTGCAGGAACAAGGTCACCAGGAAGGAACCAGAAGATGAGAGATTTGGGTCAAGAGTGAACTGTGCACAAAAATACTATTTCCCATTGCTGGACTCTTTGCCTGGAATTTGTATACATTTTATTTAGAAGAAAGAGAAATGATGGTACGTGACTGATTGCTAACAATTTAGAACAGTTCTTAATACAGAGGGATAAATGTTGTTTCCCTGTCAATGCAAGCTACCATCCCCTTTTTTACATTTGGGAAAAGCTGAGCAAGTGGTTATACTGATAGAATGATTGCAATGTGAAAAGGTGGATCTTCGTCCTACAATGACCAGGACAATTTGCATCCTTCACCTTCCCCATTCCTATAAATGTGACTGATTGAGGTGAAGCAGGTTCAGGACCCACCGAATGAAATAAAGGATAACAACCCACAAGAATAACATGTCCTGTCCCTTTGTGTAAACAACAATTAAGTGCTGTTTTTAACTGCAAGACGGCTTTATTGCTCCCATTTGTTTTATGGATTCTTAACCATCCATTCCTTAATTAAACTCAAAATACAAGCCTGGCTTTGTCATTACTGAGCCTGTGAGCAATCATTAAGTGTCACTGAGCCAGCTCTTCGTGTGGTTTTACAAACCTTTACTTTGAGGATAGGATAAGAATAGCTTATTGGATCTATCTTGGCTATCCTGAAATCGATAGGTGGTATCAGATCCTGAACAGCACACGTGGAAGATCTTCCACAGTACATGTGGAAGATAAAATATAGAGTCAGGAGGCCTGTTTAGCTGTTGCATTTCATCAGCATTATAAACATACACCAGGACAAAATCACAGTCACACACAGTTGAATCAGCTTTCTAGTGCCCCATGGAAATACCCTCCTTCCCTGCCATAATCTTTCCACAGAAAGCTTTCTAAATGATATCATCATTGTTCTCCTTCCTGGCACTCTTTAACTCTTTCTCCTGTGAATATCCAGTAATAGAGGAGTTCTTTGATAACATTAGTTCTTACATACTTTTTCCATCTTTTTCTTCCTTTTTTCAATGTTTTATACGGCTTTTCTTTTTTGTTTTATTCCACCCTGAAAAATATTTCAGCTCATCCAGTGGAATTGCTATAATTTTTGCTCAGTTCTTTTAGGTTCATACTCCTCTCTCAACTTTTTCCATCGAGGAAGCCAGGGTCTGAGATCCCTCCTGTGTTTAATTTAGTCCACATTTCAGATTAGGTCAGCACTGCCCATGTGTGTGAGGGAACAAAAGAAACTGAGCAAGAACTCTGTGATGGCTGCTTACTTAACAGGATTGGTTTACAACTTTTCTGTAGGAACAACAGAATAAGCTTAGTGAAAACTTTTCATTGTTCTAAACGTCTCTTCCGATGCTTAGAAAAAAAAGACCAAAAAAAAGGACAGCTTGAGGGTGAAATAGGTGTCAGGAACAGAGGTTTTCTTCTGCAAGAGTTCCCAGGAAACAGGCAACCTGGGCTTCTTGAGCTATTTCTGAGACAGGCAGGCAGATTGCTGAGTCAGTGCTCTTACAGTGTCCTTCAAGAATTAATTAAAAGCAGTGAAGAATATGTTTTGCTTCCTCAGTAGGATTTTTTTTCCCCTGAAACTGTTTTGAGCAGCTTTGGCTGGAGGAAATGGGAGACAACTGCCATTATCACATAAAGGCAAGACCACTTCCTCCAGGACAAAAGTCACAGGTATATGGGTCAAAACAGCAGCTGGAAGTCTTTCAAACACATGAGCTTTTAATAGGCAGACTCAGAATAATTGGAGAAGGTTTGTACCAGACTGCCTGGAAGCAAGCTTCAGATGTTTACCAATAAGGATAAAGCACCTCTGCCTAACCTTTCTTGTTACAGGAATTTTACACAGCTTGATTTAAGCCGGGTTGAGATAACAAGCCTCAAATATGAAGTTCTCAGGAGACTTTGTTCAGCTGATTTTCCAAATAAGCTCCGTACTTGTAATATCGTTGTAAATGCACATTAATTACCCGGGAACCTTAGACGTATTTGGCAAAGCTGGTTGCCACAGCAGTTGTTGCCGTGCTACGTGTTCTATTTTGCATTTAGCTTTTTGGTATGGTAATACTACAGAATAAGCACACTCGCTGTGGGGAGAAAAGCAGCAACCCACCAAGCCTCTTTCTTCCTAATATGGTGAAATAAAAAGCCTTGGTCCGAGCCAGCTGAAGCGCTGATGGAGTTGAAGCCCAAGGATCAGTGTGGTGTGGCGCCTGGAGAGCACAAAGGTCGTGGTCAAGATTCACACTGGGAGGGCAGGAAATGTTTAAATTCCCTGACCGTGACTAAATGATGGGAGCCAGTGATGCTATCAGAGATGCCTTCTTCTTGTCCCAGCTCGTGTTTGATTCCAGACTGGTGAGAGCATTCCTTCCTGCAGTTGCTGGCTCGGGAGCTCTGGGCTGTGCTATATAGCACATGTAGGGACTTACTTTTCACAAAGGTTTAAATTAAGCCGGGACATGAGTTCCTCAGTGAGCAGCAGTGTGGGGGTCTCAGGTCCCGAGCTGAAGAGGAGGCTGGTGAGTTACAAGCTGTGGCAGGAGGACAAACACCAGGCCTTGGCCTGCTTGCACAATGTCCAGTGAACAGGGGCCCCAAACACCATTAGAGTACCAGGAAGTTCTGCCTTTTTCCTTATTTGTGTTTACTATCACCTTTAAACAAAAGAGCTCAGGTTTTTACAGCAGCAAGCAATTGGGTGGTGGGTGCTGTTTCCCCCCTCCCACCCAGCTCCCAGCTGAAGAGATGGGGTTTTCTGGCTGCTTCTCAGGGGTTCTGCTTCTGCTGGTTAAAACCCCTGCATGGTACAGTATCAACTAATCATATTTAAGTCCAGTGATCCTTGATTTTTTCTCACTTGCTGATGTGGAGAAGAGACATAGGTGAATCCATAAAAGAGAGAGAAATCCATAAAAAAAACCCCCAGAGGCCGACATGTCCAGATGCATCATTCCAGTGATTATAATTTATCAGGTACCCCAGTCATGTGAGGCTTTGGGAACAAAAGCTGACTGAAACTCTCATCTCTCCAGAGGGAGAGCTATGATGAAAGCACTCAAATAGCTTTAACCACACTTGTGTCACAAATTCCTCTCACATTTGGTGACTGTGGCTTGTTCTAATTAAAACAATAACAGCTTCAGCACTGTGTTTTAAAGCAAACAATCTGTTTATGAGGGGAGAAAAGGCGAGAAACTCTGAAGACAGCACTTCTCTTCCCAGAGAACGTGTCTCCACCGCCCCATAGCATGTTCTCTCCTGCTGCAATGTTGTCACCCATCAGAAAGCTTTGCTTCCCAGCTCTGCTTCCAAGAGCACAGGGGCTGATTTGGCAGATGAATCATGCATATTACACCTATGAGTGTTCAAAAAGAGGCAAAGGCCTCAGCTTTTCCTTTTATAAAGCTTGATTATGTCCAAAGCTGGATTCGTTGTGCTCCGTTGTTTCCACCACAGCTCCCCAGCCTGGGGTTCAGACCTAGCCCATGAGGAACCACCCAGATAAAATGAGGAGGCTCTACAAGCCCCAGGGAAGCAGCCTGGTGAGGAAGGACGGAGCAGAGGCAGCAGCGCAATGAGGAAGAAGCATGCTCAGTCAGCTCTATTAAATAATACATTGTTTATACATCCATTAGGAAAACTTTGATAAGGAGGGAAACACTGAAAAGGAAATATCTTTTTTTTAGTGGAGTAAAAGTGATGCCTGTGGTTTGAAACAAACGCGTGTTGGCAGGATCATGCCATACAGAAAAGGAAGAGAAAGGGAAACTGCATTTGAATTAATTCAGATAAGTGAAGGTCAGAAGACCTTATGTCAGAATTTTCCATTAATTCCTGTGGTCTAGCTCTGTGCCAAAATGGTGTTACCTCCTAACTCCTTTGTACAAATACTGTTGTGGTTATTACTACTGATTACTATTATCTACTGCAATTACTCGTACAAAAAGCTGTTTACAGTACTGGAGCCATAATAATGCAAAAGAGGAAAGTCAGACGATTTTCATGGTGGGTGTTATAGGAGATTTTGAATGAATTTGTGTAACTGTCTTCAGCTGCAAGTACTTACAGTGGGGAAAAGACAAGAACAAAAGAGTAATGGACAAACTTTCTTTTAATTCAATCACTGTATTGAATCTTAACTTGAAACTTGATTTTTAGTGAATCATAATTTTTTGAACCTGTGATCAAAACCTTCTGTCTGACCTGGAACATAATATTTTAATTCAAAGTCAGAGTTTGATTACAATTATTTTATTTTAACTTAATTTAAGGGAAAAAAACTTTTTAAAGGGTTTTAAAATAAAAGGTAGTTATTCTTCCAAATTAAAATATTTCAGGCTTTTAATTCTTTTTTGGAGTGAAGATGAGTTTGTAAAATATTTCAGGGCTCCCAAGTCTCATTATTTTTCCCCAGAGAAGTTTTCACTGAAGCATTTCAGCCAGTAAGGAAAACAGGAAGGGATAGAAAGAGAAACTGAGGCACAAAGAAGTGAAAATAGTTTTCCAGCATCTCATGAGATGGATATCAGTATTAGAAATAGAAATTGCATTTCCTGAGTTCCCTCTAGAGTGGGAAATACTGAAGGACATTAAAGAGATAAATTATTAGATGCAAAATACATGTCCGTCCATAATTGTTACGAGCAAGGGAGAGCATAACAATTACCAGAACTGTGTACTTGGCCTCTGAAATCTCGTTCCCTACTTCCTGGTACAGTCCCAGGTCAAGCCCTGGTTGCCCGCTCCATTTGCATGGCACAAGTTAGCACGATAGAAAGATAATTTTATTTGTATCGCTCTCTCTTTTCAGAAAGTCTCTCTCTCGTCGAAGAATTAACAGGATGCTTTCCAACGAGTCGGCACCTCCCGCGTTCAGTCGCTCCAATTCACAGGCCTCCATGGACAGCACTTCCATGGAGGACTTCTGGTGTGAAGTAGAGAGCATCAAGGAGAGCAGAGAGGATGGATCTGAAGAAGCAATGCTCTTGGAGTTCAAACCTGCTGATGGTGAGCACACAAGCACCACTTCTTCCTCATACCTTGGCTTTGCCTCCTCTCTAAAGAGTCATGCCCTGATCTCCTTCCTTGTGTCACAGACTGAGCCAAAAGTATTAGGCTGGGTCTGTGATTAGTGTAGCTCCACTTCTGAACATCACAGTCAATGACTGGCAAGAAACAGTAATTCAGTCTGGTTTATGCACTGGAGCCAGTAATTAACTTCTGAAGTAGTTTCTTTGCATTGATTTTATTTGTGCTTCAGGAGGACAGATACGGTGTAATTCAGAGAAGAAAGGCACTCAGTGAAAAGTAAATTTCCAGCACTAAACAGAACAAACCAAAACATTTAAAGTAGCAAAATGTTCATTTAGTATGCTGGAATTTTAAATTTTCTGGCTTTTGGTAGGATATGATTCAGAAAGTCTTGAAGCAGTTTTTGGTTAGATGTGGTTTAGTGCTATCAGGAATTTGATATCAGCCTGTTTCTCTGAGATTGCCCAATTAAGATATCATTCAAGGAGAGTTTAGAGATAAGTCTGAATGTATGGATGCCTGCCTCATTCAGATTCCCCACGTGACCAAATTCATTCATCACTTATACAACGTATCCTGAAGGTATTACTGGCTCATTCTGTTACCTTAATGTTTTCCCGTCTCTTGTCAGGTACTGTATTTGGAAAAACATGCAATAGTGTGTGCTAGCTTGTTGCAATGCAGCTTTGTGTTATCATGATTTGATAACATCTAGAACAGCAGTTCTCTTTTTTTTTTCCCCAGTTAGGACCCCACTCACAAATGCATTATATTGTGTAACACAAAATACCAGGTGTTACTGTACAATGAAACCAAATTTCTGCTGAGGTTGTGACCCTCTGATAACTGCTGCAACCCTTCTGTGGCTCCTGGCCACTAGTCTGGTAACTGCTGATCTAGGGATAGATTTTGAAACAATGGCGTGTTCTTTCCGTACAATTATTAACATGAGCGATGATGCATTTTTTTTTTACCTTGACATGCAATGGGATGTCATTAATTCTGCTACCAGGAAGAATGGTGGGAAGGGGGGAAAAGCACTACTTTATAAAGCAATCAAATACGCAACCAGTCACGATAAACAACCCACACAGAGGTATCTAGCTCCAGCCATGTACTGTTCCCATGGGAAACACCTCCCATTCACTGGTTTCCAGCTGGGCTCTGCTAGAAGCAAAGGGAGAAGACCAGTTCACCAGAAATCTTGGTCTGCTGTGAGGGTTATGGTCGGTCACCTGAAATCCAAACTGCACTCCTCTGTTCCTTATTGGGAAAATTCCTGTCTGATCATACTTGTTAGCTTGGAGACTCCAGAAAGAGATTGTGAGCCTCTCGGTGCCTCCTCCATGCAATTGTCAGCATGAGCTAACAGGTGTCCCTGACTTGTCTGCACAGTCAGGGGAATGACATAAATCTGTGAGCTGCCAAGCTGGATAACTTAGTAGGACAAAGCAACCCAGGACCTCATTTTCCAGAAACTTTTCCATCAGTTTCATCATTGCTGAACTAAATCCTCTCAACAGCCTGAACTCTGCTGCAGTCCCATGTTACCCTTTTTGTCTGATTACACCTCATTACATCGCATTGATTTTTTCTCCTCTATCCTGAATTAAAAATGAGACTGCAAGTCAAAATGCAGTACATCTCCACACTTCATTTCCCTTCATATTGTTGTCTTAAACATATATATATGGATTGCGTGCACCCACACACAATCAGGCAGTGTTTGTCCTAGTTATTAACATCAGGAATATATTCAGTCTGGGATTATAAATCTTGGAAATAATAGTGAGTTCTGCTAAGGTCCTAATAGGATAATACTCCTTGCCAACGGTTAAAGCACTAAAAATCAATGTGGAAACCCTCAGGGCAAAATAAGAGCAAATATTCATCACCCTTTTGAGATGTCTTTGAGGGGAAGAGATGAAGATCCTTAAGAAGGAGGCCAAAGGGTGATAGAAGCCAGGCAGGCACAACTGTCAAAACTTCAATGTGATTTGCCAGACATCATGTGCAAAGGGCAGACAGTAGCACACTTATTCTGTTGATGTTAGCAAATATAGTCAAAAAAGAACAGAAGATCACGACAAGTGACACAAGGGATGAAAATGTAGGGGAGGAGAAAGTCATGGGGTATTTAAGATGTCCATGCTGTGCAGAATTGCTTTACAACTTCTGTAACAAGGCTTGAATGCTGTGAGTAATTTAAGGTTATATCTGTGGGCTATTTCAGGTTATATCTGAAATTCAAAGCAAGACACGCCTCTTTCCTAGCAAACTCTATGACAAAAAGAGAATTACCCTCTCAATTATCTGTTTATCTTCTGGTGGAGCAGAATCAAGCACAGGATCAAGACCCGGCTGTATAAGTAGCTAACACTATAAAAATAATGCTTTGTAAAACAACGGGGGGTGGGGGGCCAACCATAATTTAATACCAGTGTGTCATAAAATTTTGAGGGTTTTTTAATGCATAAATTTCTTGTCTTTAATAGTTTTATTCGTCTGATTGCTGTTGCTATGTCTTAGTCTATTGTTTGTGAGTGGTTGGAACAGGAAAAGGGCAAAAGCCAGAGAAAACAAGTCACAGGGCGATTAGTAAGCAGGCAGAATTTCATGTCCGCCCTGCTATTTTTCACAGCAAGTTTGATTACAGAATCAATTATTGGAAAGAATATGTCAGGACAAAGGCCAAAATTAATATAATTTAAAAGCTGAAACATGGACAGATGTGGCTCCAAGAGTGGCACACAAGAAAGAGAAGAGACCTTCTTAGAAAGAAGAGTGAAAATGGCAGGAGAACCACTGGTTCAAAGCTTACAGAGAAGGAAAAAGAACAGTCTGTCATCCTGTCTGTGGATACAGAAGGGATAAGAGCAGAGACAAGCAATTTCATGGGATGCAGGGCTGGTCACACCCCTCGCTAACACAGAGCAGGGGGTTTAGAAGCAGCTATTTTTGTAGTGCTTTGTAAAGAGGCAGGGCAGTTAACAATGAAGTCAGTGATGGCACATGCATAAGATGCTTTTGCTTGTCCCTACAGCCCAGTCCTGTAATTTTCTCTTTTGTGTATCTAACTGCCAAAGTGCAGCAAACTGGTGTCCATCAATCAGCCTGCATTCTGATGTCAAGAAGAGGCAATAAAGGGAGAGTGGAAATACCAACCTGCCATTAAGACTGGCGCTGGGACAAGAACAATAAGTGCATTGACAAGTTGTTTTACAGAACATGCTGCAAATTAATCCATTTCCTGTTTGACATGTTTATTTGTAGTACCTCTTCTTCAGTCAGAGCTGGAATGAAATTCCTGTCTTGTGTCAAGCAGCTTACTGCTGAGCTAGGATTGCTCACAAAACTGAAATGAAGGACCTCAAAATCTCCTACGTGAAGAGATTTTAGAAGACTGTGACTGTTTACTTTAAAAAGAACACAGATCAAAAAGCAATGACAGCAAAATTTAAAATTACTGAATGGTGCAGAGAAGGTGGATGGGGACCTTCTGCCAGTCAAATAATGACAGGGCATATTCATTTCATGTAAAAAGTAGCAAGCTGAAAACCTGTATTGTCTTCACATGGACAGGTTTTGGTAGTGAGGGGACTGCAGGTGTGGCTCTGTGAAAAAATGCCAGAAGCTTCCACCATGTCCAATAGAGCCAGGATAGAAAACAATTCTTCCCACAATGCATAACCTCACTATGGAACCAACTGCAGAGTTGAACCAGTTGGGGAGCAGGTGTTGAACAGGATTAAAGAAGATATTAGTCGGTAATTGAGATACCAAGAAACACTGGGGTGTCCAGTGCTAGTGAGTCTTTAATCATTAGAGGTTAGCATGATACTTAGCAGATGGCTATTTCTGCGTCTTCCTTCCCTACATGACCCCTTGGACACCTACCCTTTCCTGACCCTTGTTCTTTAGTGAGCAGCTCTGGTTCTTAATCATCTTGTTCAAAACAAGCGATTGGACTAGGTGGACATCACCCTTCTCTCTGGGTGGCTTCCTCACTAGCTGTCTGACTGCCAGCCGACCCTCTGGGATCTCAGATTGCATCGTTAGTGTGCAAATACATTATTCTGTTGTACACATGCCTTCAGTATTTCTGTTTATTTGAATTGGAATACCGATTTACTTTCCATCACCCAAATGGCTCTCTCCAGTACAGCATGCTGCAAATGGTGAGCGTGGCATAAATGGTAACTGAGGGGATTTATGCTCTTGGATTAGGGGTTAATTTTCAGGGAGCTTGCTTTGTCAGGCTGGTTACTCTGCTGCCTTCTTCACACGCAAATGCTGATGAAATGCCTCTTCTGTTCTCCTCATAAGCCTCTGCTGTGCAGACACTGACAAACTGAAAGTTTGCAAAACTAACTTGACTTGCACTTGTGGCCTAAGAAAGGTTGGAATTAGAGTATTCTCAAGGTAAAGGCTGTGGTAGCAGTCTGTCATGCCAACTCCTTTCCTTCAGCCCCCTCTCCCTCCCCTGTCAGGCTTATTAACATGCTCTCTTTCTCGACAGAAGGAGAACTGGAGGCAGAATGGCTGCAAGATGTAGGTTTATCCACACTGATCTCAGGAGCTGAAGAGGAGGATGGCCAAGCCCTGCTGTCCACTCTGACCAGAACTCAAGCTGCTGCTGTACAGAAGAGGTACAACACCTACACTCAGACCCTGAGGAAGAAGAACAAGCACACGGTCCGGGATGTGCGCGACATCTTTGGGACCAGTGACTCCTCTGTAAGTATCCTCGTGAATGTCTTTGATCTTAATTTTTATGCAATTTGCAAGTAGCTCACCAAAGTTTCTGCCAGACAGGAACCCTTTCCTGCTGACAATGCACAGCCAGCCATTAGCAGTTTCTGACCCTAAGACCAGACTTTTAATGCTGTATACCCTACATTTGAGAGGGAAGGAAGAAACCAAATACGATAGGTGGTACACAGTTTTGTGACTAACCTGTAACATAATGTTGTATCTGTTGCCAGCCTTCCTCCTGCAGCCTCCTATCAAGACTAACATTTACTCCTTTATTTTTTGGAAACTAGTGAGTTACTCTTGGCAGCTATTCAAATTTTTCATGGCTTGTGGGGACACTTGCTGTTTACTCGGCAGTCTCAGTGGTGAAGTAAAACTTGTCTAATGAAGCAACTGGGGTTCAAATATGCATAAGCAATTAAACACCTGCCAGCACGATTGTAACTTGTACACTGGCAGCTACATTTCACTTACGTGGCAAATGAAAACCTATTAACTGTTCATTTGCTTCATGGCTTCAGAAATCAGCGGTACCTCTGGAGGTTTCATCCACTTTTCCCTGAGGATCGCTCTGAATGCACCAGTTCCTGTCACCACATGTTTTGATTCTGGTGAATGCAGTCAACTGTGTGAGTTTAGTCCACTGCTCACAGCAACACGCATGATTTTACATTTATCACTCATGATATCTTAAATGGAGTCACCAATAAGCTCAACAAGCTCACCTTTGAAATTATTATCAAAATTTTTGCCGTTACAGAACTCCAAGAAACTATTTTTCATTTAGTATTGCTTTGTTCTTTCCTGTGTTTTCTACCTTCTCCTCAAGGTTTGCTGTCCTGAATTAAT
This sequence comes from Mohoua ochrocephala, assembly GCA_013398855.1. Lineage (NCBI taxonomy): Eukaryota > Metazoa > Chordata > Aves > Passeriformes > Acanthizidae > Mohoua > Mohoua ochrocephala. The sequence continues at coordinate 83,365 of VZTA01012449.1, read as the reverse complement.
TTAAAAAAAAAAATTGGGGAAACAAAATTGTAACTGCATAGTTATGTTAAGATTACAAAGATATGATGTCCAGGTAATTAAACTATTTGTCTCCAAATTAAGTATCTGGATTCTTTTGAACCTCTTGCACATATCCCACCAACACATCCAGAAGCATCCAGCAGTTTCCTGTGGGCAGGCTTTCTTTCATGAGAAAACATCAGGCATGTTTGCATGGACATTAAAAAGCTGGTGGTACTTCTAATTAGGTTAGCCCACTTACTCTGATTCAAGTATCTGTAAACCTTAAGGTGTTTGATTTTTTTACAAAAGCTAAAGTTTCCTAATAAATTTCAATTGGTCAAACACACATTGTATATTTCCTCTCAGATGGGCATATTATTGATCTAATTTTGACCTGCTTATTTTTCTTCTTCTCCCTTCCTAAAGTTTCTCAATTGGAAAAGGAATTTGGATCTTCAGAGCCGTTGCCCTTCAAATCAGTGTTTTACCTCCTCCAAAATTCAGGTCACTCACTAGTTCTGCATTCTGAAAGTCTAAAAGATAAGATCAAATAAGTAATTAAGTCTTCTAATTCTTCTTCCCACAAAAACATGCAGTTCTGCAGGTGCTTACCTGGATGTTAAACACAGATGCACAAACACAACTGCAGTGCACCCCAACAGACTGTGAAACGTATTTCTAAAAGCCTGCAAGGCCCCAACACTCTTAATTTTCCTATTCACCAGTGCTCCTATCTCTGCTGCTCGTTATGGGATTTAGAAACTCTGTCCTAATTGTCAGACCTTCAGGGATAAACACGCTTCAGGAGGGCTTGTGTCCCTGACCTAAGGGTTTCCCAAGCAGTCTTTTTAAGGGGGTATCAGCAGTCCCTGGAGCTTTGCTGCCTCTTTGGGCATGGCCCTACAGCTGCCGGTGAATCTGTGATGAATCAGTTCAGGGAAGAGAAGCACATTAAAAACAACACAGCCAAAATAAAAGACTGACAGGGGATGGGGAGGGGCAAATCTTTTCAGCACAGCTGCGGAAGAGAGGCTGGTCAGGAGACTGCTAGAAATGACCTGGAGTTTTGCTTTCCCATCCTGCCTTTTAGTTGGGAAGGGAAGAAGTAAACGTGCTGCAAATAGCAAACCACCTCTAATTGTTTCACATAACTCCATAATCCTCCCCATTAGGAGGACGGATTTACACCCTCTTCCCAACAACCTAAGAATTGCAAGAGCCTGGAGGGATGGGTCACAGGATGGATTACTCTCTTCCTTGGCTAATGATGAGAGAAAAGGTGATTAGCTCACTAGGGTCACCTGAGATGAGATTTAGGGGACCACTAAAGAGGCATAAATTAGTTGTCATCTGGAGTGGGGGAAGAAAAAGATAGATTTGCCCTAGTTTTTTTCTCTCTGTTCTGAAAAAACCCTGCCTGCTAGATGTTTTTGCTACTACTGCCTAGTGGCCAGGCTCTGCATGGGTCAACACCGACCAAAGGGTGCTTTTCCAGCCGTCCTGCCTTAAGGTCCGTGCCCTCATGTGCCATGATCCCTAGGGGCAAAATGCTATCCCTGTGGGAGATCACCCTTCCAAGAGCCATGCCTTGGCAGACAGAGCAGCCTGTCCCCACTGAGGTGCTTTTGCTCTGCTTCAGACAGGTCTACAGCCACCAGACTCAACTGACAGCCACGGTACCGAGTTTTAAATTGGATGGTTTATTAATCACAGTGGCCTGATTTTCCTTACTGCTGGTACCCTGCTGCTTCCATCAGAAGCTATTGGTTCTGCTAGCGCTCAGAGCCTAGAAAAATCAACAGCAGAATACAAATGGGGGACACGCATACATTGATTCTGTTATTGGAGAGAGGAAATGAAGCACTGTGCTCATTAACAGCCCAACCCTGTACCTTGCAATTAACTAAAACTCCTGAAGAGTTTTTACAAGCATTTTACTTCAGCAATGCATGACAAAATCATGTCCTAGTTAAAGAAGAATCGCTGACTAACCCAGAGCTATTTGCATGAAAAGGTGTTTATGATGGCAGTGCTTGGAAATGTGACTATATTCAAAGCATGGGCAAATTGTATCCTGGTTATCCTTCTTTGCCTTTATTGCCCTTAGCTAAATTTGGTCTCTTTGGTGCTCCAATGATTTGGTTTTACCTCTTCTGCAATGAGGGTAGCTACTAAAGAACTGTCTTCCTCATCTCCATCCTCTCCCTGCTCTTCCGATTTCCTCTTCCTATTGGAAATTCCTGCGTAAATTGTAGCAGTAAACAGTGGGCTCATTTTTCGTGTGTCTAATGAATCACTTTCAGTCAGAAATCAGGATGTGGGAAGCCTCACCTTTGCTGGAGCCCCCGGCAAATGAATAAAGCTGTCCTAGCTTAGTTAAGGACACAATTTGACTCTTGGTCTTTCACATTCGTTGAGAGAAGGTCTTCAAAAGTTTTTTCATTTTCTTTTATACTACAGAAATAATCTAGATCTTTAAATTCGTGCATTGAAAAGATTTTATTCCCAGTCTTCCCTTCCTTTTTACAGATTATCCTAAGATTAAAAAAGTAAAGGTGGGGGGAAGGAAGACATTTTCACAAAAGAGATGTAGATTTGGTTTCTTTATACACTTTCACTGTGGAGGCTGGGAAATGGGACTGGGAATATGACATTTTCAGGTACCCCAGTCGTTGTGCACAGTTCACATTAGTCAACTGCTCCAGGCTAGAGCAGCCTGCTGCCAGCCCTGCTGGGTGCCAGGCAGAGGTGTGCAGTCCACTCCATCTTCCACATCCATGTCTGCCAGCTCTGCCCTGCTTATCAGAACCGGGTTAGTGCAGGTGCTTCACGACTCATTTCACCCGTGTAACAAGGCTGGAAGTGTTTTTTTTTCTTAATAAACTTGACTGACTGTAAATCTGTTCTGAATACTGTTCACAGGGTCAGACATTTTGAGCACTGAAAGTAAGTGAGCCAGTTGCTAATGTTTACCATTAATTTCTCCATCTGGATCTTAAGCAGAAGCAGAACTACTTTTATGGTTGATTTTCCCAAACTACTGAGGCAAGTTTAGCCATCCTCTCCACTTCTATACTCCCACCTGAAATTTATAGTGCTTTTTTATGTCCTGAAGCTTTTGGTGTAAATGTTGTGGGATTTTGTCATAAAAGCATCCAGTTCTCTTTTAAAAAAAATCAATGGTCCTTACAGTCTTCTGGCAAAGGAACTCCATGTGACTCAAATCCTGTCCGCTATCAAGTTCACAAGCCATTGAATGGACTCTCTCAGGAGAGATTTTATTCGTGTTACATTTGACTTTGTTACCCGAACAGCTCGGAGGATAAGATTGAATAAAACAACTGCAACATTATTTCAGGCTTCCAATTGGAAGAGCTGCCTATCTTCTAAATATCTGACATTTTTTATCAGCTTCTCTCATACATTGACTACAACTGGGGAAAACAGAATTTCTGCCCTGAGGCATTGCTATTTGTTGATAAACAGCAGACTTAGCAATTTAAAGAGCAATTTAAAGAGCTGGTATTGAGGGCTCATGGGGGCCCAGAGCTGCAGGTTCAGCTGGAAAACTGGGTCTGCTCCATCAGGCTCAAGGTGCAGTGAGACAGCAGGTTTGAGAAAGGCTGGGGGCTTCAGGGGCTCCCACAAGGATGCAAATAAAAGCAGAAAAAAACGTAAGACAAGTTTGGAATATTGTAGTTATTTTCACTGAGTAACCTTCAGAGCATTTTTTAAATTCTTGACCTTGTTTTTGTTTGTTTGTTTTTTTTACTCAAGAACAAATAGTTGAGCTGCTACTGCCCATGGAACACAAACACTCAGATTTGTCTTTATGAGCCACAAAACTGCTGAGAACAAGGCCAAAACTCCACTGCCAAGAAGAGGTGACACTGCTTGAAAGTCACCCCCTGGGCTGCAAAGCCACTTCTCTGCAGTGCAGAATGAGATTTGGAGAGGAAAGAAATGAATTTGACTATAGATAATGTTTCTTCGTTCCCTCAAATTGTTTTTTGCAGTTCGCTGATAAAAATATTAGTGTATAACCTATGGGAGGACATCCATCCATTGATAACTTTCTGCTTAAAAAATCACAAGGAGTAGCAGACAGGCCGATTTCTGACAGGTCCCTGGGAATAGCTCAACATGTGCAAGAGAGTCTTCAAAAAGATTTGTGGCCAAAATTATTAGAGCCAGGATGAATTACGATTTGAGGAGGACCTTTCAGTTAGTTTAATTCTGTACAGCAATTTACATAGCTAATTTGAGTCATTTTATAGGACAGGACTCATTAGGTACAGCAAGCTGCAATGTTACTGACCTCCACATGGTCCAAATCTGTGCAGTCTGGGGAAGACTGATTCTCGGGCTTGGCTATGAAAAACATACTCTGAAGAATCACAACAGGTTGTTTAATCTTGTCAAAAGACTGTAAGCTGAGAATGATACGCCGTTGCTTGAAGTGTAGCAGTTTCTGTCCGTAGACGTTTGCCTTCGCTGCAGTCTGATCGTTTTTCCTTGCCTATCAGCCCACATTTGAGACAGTTCCAGTGTCACCAGTATCTTCTAATGGTATCCAGCTTCCTGGGCAGAAGCCAGTTTGGAAATCAGTTAGCTGTGAGTATGACAACATGTAACCAGTGTTCCCTTCCTCCTTCTAAATGACAGACAGAAAGACCCTTTTGTGGTTCAGAGGTTAGTCCTCTCTTTCATGTTGGGGCAGTGCTGCATATATTTCCTTAAAATCGTTGTCAGCTTATTGTCATGCAGGAACCAAAGTTTCCCATTAAGGACCAGCATTGTACAGACACAGACTGCTGCCCTTGAGGGATCAGCGTCTAAAAAATGCTGATCATTGCAAGGCGGGGAATGTAAAAATAATCTGTAAACAATATGGTGCAGAATTTGTCCAAAATATGTCATCAGTATATTTCCTTGCTGCAAATCAAAAGAAAGAGGCATATTTCCTCCACATTTCTTCTCCAGTACTGCAGAAACTGTAGTATTAGAAATTTATAGTTTTCCTGGTTCTGCCCTATTATTCTGATCTATGGGTGGCGTTATCCCTTAAATGCTTTACCCTGACAGTGATTGGCAGTGCTAATGAAAGTAATAGCTCTTCTCTACTCAGAGTCTGGATAATTGTCAGCAACCTTCCACGAGAATATCCATCTTTTAGTTTGAAAGCTCTTCCCATCACCATTGTTCAGGGCTTAACTAAAGGGATATTAATACCCAAATTTCCAAACCAGTCCCTTGGATCTCTGGATACAGTGCCACAGACTGTGGCCATTTTCCTTGGTGGCAAAAGCTGCTCTGCAAGCTGATACTTCTGCTCTGCAAGCAGTTTTACTGAAACAGATGGGGAGCCAAATGCCCAGGGGTACCATGAGCAGTCTGCGGTCCCAGGTCCACGGGCGGAAAGAGAGGTGGAAAACATCTTAAATGGCTTGGACATTAGACAACAACTAAAGCCACAGTTCAGGAACCAGAAGCCACTTAATAACACAAACAACTTTTCTCATATCAGACTTGTGAAATAAAGGGTGTTGCAAAAAATATTTAAGTCCCTGTATCTATAAATGAACTTATTTAGAGAACATGGGGCATGCACAGGTTTATAAGACATGTAATGATTTTTATTCCACTTTCTGATTGCCATGGCTTTTGAATACACTTTGTGCCATGTAAGTAAATTCTTCTCTGCAGTCCTGGGGGCTGAAATTTTACTTCATTTTCAATTAAATTTATTATTCCATCTCAAGTGGGTTTAGGAGCTGAACCTTAGAGGAAAACTAAAAATTGATCTGAGATACTGGAGATCCATCATGAAAGTTGGCAGCCCTGGAACTCATTTATGTTATCACACTTTGGCCTCCATGACAATAGTGTATTTCTGGACTTGATTGTATTGATTTCAAAATTTTTCCTCCAACATCCGGTAATTTAAGGAGGTGTCTAAATTTTAGAGAAGAGCAATAAGTCATTTTACAATATCTACTAGATCTGCCAGTAGCTATAGCATTTTTCAAACTGGAGTGCTGTACATTTTGTCCTGTTTTGGTGCTACACACCTAACTATCAACAATGAGAAATATGTGTATTTGACCACATAGATATATGCACAATGTCTTATGATTGTAAATAAGCCATCAGTAACCTGAGAAACTGTGTCAACAGCATTTTTCTGTCAAGACCTTTTATTTTTAATTGTTCGTTTGACAAGTGCCACCACAGTTTGCTGGCCTGGGTAGACAAGGATGGAGTGCAAAAACGTAGTAATTCCTGATAAACAGGAAGTTCCAGCTTGACTATCTTTCTCACAGAAAGCAACAAGTTAAATAATCTAAATCAAAAATAGGAATTTTATTTCTAAGGGGTTATTTCCTCGAGACAAAACAGGAACATGCTGTGGTTTGCACTGAAATTCCTCTTTGAAGCACTTCCTTTATTACTTTCTCAAGAATTTTGTCATCTTGGTTCAATTTTTTAATGTCTCTGTACTAAATGCAAGCATATATTCATCACTCATATACAATTTCCCTTATTTTCAGCTAAGAGCTGTCTAGATTGTGGAATAGATAAAGGCAGCCCATCCATAACAGAAGAGCTCTCCTATGAGGTCTCTTTCTCAGAATCCATTGCAGTCCTTCCAAAAACCCAAGAGTGGCCGAAAAACCAGAGGTTCAAAAAGGAAGACTCGGCTTTGCCAGTAAGTTTCTTCTCCATGTATTTCCTGGATTGTTTTCTTTAACACAGCAATTTCCTGCTCTGTATCCCCAGCACACTGGAGCCTGTTAAGATACATGATCTGGCCTTTGCAGTGTGTGCTTTGTAGAGACTTCTCGCTGTGCCTGCCTGCTGCCTGTGATTGATTCCCAGAGAGGCACCAAAGTGAATGTGGATATCCCAGCCAGGTTTTTGCTTGTACCCATCATGAACATGTGCACCCAGATGAGTATGTGCAACTCAGTCCACAAATATTGCACCATCCATAATATTTTCATGCAGAAATAAAAACTGCTTACTGGCATTAAAACTAACAAACATTTTCATTACTGGTCTGCTTTCCTACTTTTTTCCCCCCTAGATTATCTGCCTTTGTTAACATATGGATTTAAAATTGCTTTGCAGGTGGAGGGAGGAAAGCAAACCTTAGTCCTGCAGCAGTACTGACTCTCTCCAGTCAGTACTGAGTGCAATCACACCATAGGAGATAATACATGAATTGTTAGGAAAAGTTTGCCATATCATCTAACCAGACATACACTGAGCAGTTGTGTCATTATCTGGAATTATTTTATGAAGTCATGGAAGTCAATTTTTTACTGTCATCAGCCTTCACAGCTTCCATCACTGAAAACTGGAGCATTAATTTAGTGCTTCCAATACTACCTCTCTAGTGACACGGATGAAATACCTGTAAAGTACTTGGAAGAATTTCCTGAATGTTATGATGTCCTGAGGTCTCAAGCTAATCAGTAAATGTTACAATCCACACAGACATTGAATTATCTGAGAATTATTCAGTTGTCCATCTCAGTTTCCACCAAGGAAGAAGAAGCTGAGATGCAGAAGCAAGCTTCCATGTTGAATGATAAGACACCAAATAGATTACATAACTTATGTGAAATCCCTGTGCCTTTTTTTGTGTCTTTGGTTGTTTGGGGTTTTTTTCGTGATGATAACTTGGTGCCCTGTGGAGAGTAAGGGTATCTCTGCACTCACCATGATTTTGGCATTTACTACAACACGTGCACACTCACAAATTGCTCTCTGCAGCAGCTCAGACAACTCCCAGTTGACAGAGCAGGGAAACTGATGACAAAGAGGGAAGAGAAGACATCACATTGAGTATCATGGATCTGTGGATTCATAATTGATAAGTTTTAGAAAACGCCAGTATTGTGCTGGAATTGAACTGCTCTGCATGCAGGAGTGAGCATAATTTTGTGAGCTCAGAAGACCACACAAGAAACTTGCCAGGTCACTTCAGGGAGTTTCTGAATAAAGTCAACAATCATAGCTGTTGATGTTGGCCTTTCCCTCACTTCATCTGCTGCCACTTGTGGTATTTGGTTTTTTCCCATAATGACTCAGACCGTAATGGGCCTCAGCAGAAAAATCACCTCTCGCTACGTTACGCTGAGCAGCCAGTCACCTACACTCGAAGGACTGTCCCTCCTTCCCCATGGTGGGACAACAGGGCTGCACTGGAGGCTGTGCAACATCGCACTTTCTCCAGGGTGAGTCTGGCAACATAGCCAGCTTCACTGATGGTGTGCACAGAGCTGCACAGAGACATATTCTATTTCCTAAAACAGCGTGTCCCCTGCAGCAGGGAGTCCCCTGGCTCCTAGAAGAATCAACTGGGCATCCCCAGGAGCGTAGGGATTTCCCCAATGTATATGGGGTTCCTCCAGTGTGGGACCGTGATCCATGTGACTTAGTTGAAGATATTACAGAGCTACGAGTCTGAGTACACTGCATAGCTCCACATAGAAAAAAAATTGCAAAATACCAGACACGATCCTTAGCCAAAACGTTAGTAATCTAATTTCAGGATAGCACAGCCTCCTTTGGACCTGCATACGACACCACTGTAAGAAAAACCACTGGAAAATTGTGACACAAGAGAGAAGAAAGACGGCCAGCCCTAAAACTTGTGTTAACCACAGTATCACATCATAGTGACCCTAGGAGTCAAACAGCCACTGTGGAAAATCTTTGTAGCACCCTTTTCAATCAGTTTTGCAGTGCTTGAAATTTTTTTCTCTTTTCCCCCAGAAAATATATGTTTACAATCTGATTTTTTTTCTTTTTTTCAAGGTGATTTATTCCATTTTGACTACTTTTGCACTTTTTGCATCACTGGAACCAAAATGTGTAGATATTCTACAGTATTTTATGTGTCTTCAGAAGGCTATCCCCCATGCAGCTTTTGTTACATTAAGAATGAGGGTAACAGTGGAATTGCTGCATTCTAAGGAGGGAATATTCGGGCCTAAAAATGCCCCAGGCAGCATGTAAATAAGTTATTCCATTCCCTAAACTCTTTCTCCCCCAATTATTATTAACCCCTATCGAAAGGCCATGTGCAATGAAGTTTAGAAAGTCCTAAACTGCATGATCTAGATGTCCATTGTACCCTCTTCCTTTTGAAATCTGGTGTAAGTTTAATTTTTGTTTTGGTTTCGTTTAGGGAGGGGTTTTTGTTTACCTTTTTCTTAATCAGTTTGACTGGCTTAATTTAAAAATGGGTTAAACATTCTGAGTCCAAATTTGTTTAAAATAATGAAGGACTGAGCTGAAATCTCCAGAAGCAAAACATTACTAGAGGCTGGGTTTCCACTCAGCTCCCTGAAAGAAAGAGATTATTTGTAATACTATTTATTTATACCTCTGACCAACAGTTCCTGGTTTAAATTACAATAAATTTAAAAAAAACATACAATACCAAAGATCCACAGTTGTTTGAAAAGCATGTTTTTTACTATGACTTTGTTATTATGTCTAAGAATTATGTCAGAAACTGATGGGTGTTTGTTCTTTTTGACATTTGTACAAATGCATCTGTCATGACACAACATTCCTGGCTCTGGTCCACGACGCTGCAGTTTCTAAAATATGTGGACATCTTCACATGCCCCCAGATTACTCAGTATTGTTTAGTTCAAGTCTACTTGAGTACATTATTTCTTAGCTGCTAGGAGTCCTGTTTCTAAGCCTAAATGCTTCTTGAGTAATAAAAAAATACCACTAAGATGGCAGGTTGGCTTCTGGACTAAGAAATTTTGCTTCAGGGCTTTTCCTCAGATCTTTAGTTTGAACTCCCCTGTAAGACCTCATTTATTAATAGCATTATGCAAAGCAGGCATAGATTCATTGCACACACCAATTGATATAGAACCATATCCATGATTAACAGTGTCAGCCACTTCAACAGCATTCAAAGATGTTTTGGGGAAGGCAGAAGCAGAGCAAAATGCTACATCCTGCTGAAACTGGGCAAACGTTTAAAAGAAGCACTTAACTCATTTGTCCCAGCTGGAGTGCAGGCACTGAGGTGCTCCAGCACCACTTCCCAGTCAAACTGCAAGGGAGCATGGTGAGCAAGGAGCTCAATTTCACGTTCAGGTGGATGAAAGCTATGTCACCACACCAGGCCAATATGCAGGGCTATAGTTCATCTCTTTGTTGTTATCCATCTACCCTCACATGACCTCCAATCACATTTGGGCACCTCTTTCGAAACAAAAATTCACTTCCTGTAATTTTTGTGCAAATAAAGATGCGACCCATCTCTACTGTAGAAATTCATTGTTCGGAAAAGCCGGTTTGGACTGACAGAGGTTGGGGACCTCTCTCCTGAAGACATGAAGAAGATCCGCTACCTCTCCCTGATCGAGCTCACGGCCTTCTACGACGCGCTGGGCGTGGAACTGAAGAGGAACCGCGTGGAGAGGGTGCGGGGACGAGGTACCGTGTGTGGCATCCCCTTTGCAGTCGCCTTTGTGTCGATCTGCTTTGAAAGAAGGTGCTTACGAGGCTGTGTTTTCTCCTTTTCACATTTGTTGTTACTATTTTTAAGAGAATGGTCTTTTCGGAGTCCCTCTCGCCGTACTGCTGGAGAATGATCAAAAGAAGGTTCCTGGAATAAAAGTGCCCCTTATCTTCCAAAAAGTGAGTATCATTTGGCCTGCTTGGTCACTAATATTTACTTTTCCACCATTTGCATTGACACTCAGAAGAGTCATCAGATAAGAGAAGGTGCAGGCTTTACAGACTGGCAGGTGTCTACAGACTGTCTGACTGAATATTGTGGTTTGAAATCTTCGTGACAAGGAGAGAAAATTTGCTCCTGTTTTGGTGTTTTATTTGTGCTGGGGACCCTTTTTGATTTTTGTAATTATGTGACACCACGCAGGAAACTTTGGGAAAAAAAGTCTTTCTGTTTCTCTCTTTCATTAAATTAGAGAGCCATGCAAAATCATGTGTGTGTAGAAGTGGCAGAGATGAGTTGTCTCAGGAGTTTTAATTTCACATTAATTCAAACCAAAGGTATTACTTAGCTACTATTTCCAGAATGGAAGGGGTATCTTCTCACTGAGGTTTGTATGACAAGACAAGGGTATTTATGTGAGACATTTGGCTGTACAGAGATGCCCAGTGGATGTCTTGGAGGCAGGTGCACAGACACAAGTACGTGTGCAATTGCCCAGATTTACAGGGACTCAAAACTGCAACGGGTTTTCCTGTAAACACTGACAAAAGGAGAAGTGTTGGGGAGTGTCAGGGGAGAGACTGAATATTGAATATTTACATGACTTTGCAATCAGCTCCACTGCTCTCCTGCCAAGGAACTGATGCCTTGAAGTGGCTACCTGAGAACAGAGGCCAGACAAGATTAAGAGAATAAAAGCAGCTATTTATTGAGGGCCCTTCGAAGGTATACCTTGGGAGTCAAAAGCCTCTGAGGGGCTCCACCGTAGATGGACCCTGGGTCACGAGTTTTTCACACTTTTATGAGTTTGGTCCATTTGCATATCAGGGTTAATTCTCCAATTACAATTTCAGGCAATTAAGTAATTATCCCAAGTTTGCCTCCCCATTCAGAGGCTTTACTTTACATATTTCAAGGCCAGGGACAACAAGGTGTCCTTGAAGTGCAAACCTAGAGAGGGTTTGTTAAGTCTAACCAGAATGAGAGAACAGTAGCTAACAGGTTATGAATTTTCAGTTACATACCAAGCAGTACAGGATTTGAAAAATATAAACATTAAAACCTAAGGCATCGAACCATGGGAAATTAGAAGAATCCGGGTTAGGGCAGGAAGCAGATCTGGTGGTGAAAATCCAGAGCTGTATGATTACATGATGGGAATTTTTTTTTTTCTCAATGTTCAACATTATGTAAAACCAAAACTTTTTTTTTAAATAACGAATTAGAGTGGAAACTTTAGTCTTCTATTCACAGAAATTTCAAAATAAAATACCCTGGGATCATTTTCTAATCTGAGTTCTCAGTTCCAAAAAACCTATGTTATCTATAGACCTTTCCATTGTGATCTTGGGGCGCACTTAAACATTTCTCAGAGGTTATTTTTCCTTCAAAACACCATTGTGTTTAAGTATATCTGCTCTTTTATTAGTACATTTATGTGTTAATTGTTCTACAGCAGTGCCAGCTCTCGAGTCAAGGACAGAGGGGTCTATTGCATTAGCAGTTTTCTATACTCTGCATACTCCTTACTTCAGGGTCAGGAATATGGAGAACAAATTAGGCAGGTTAATCTCCATGAGTGGCTTGTTTTCATTAGCAGATTCCATAGAAATGTATCTTTTTCAGGTTAGTTTCAAGGATACCTGGATTGAAAAAAAGTCAATAGTATTCTTAAAGCGTTTCCCAATATTTTCCTGGATTTTGTTGTCTCTTCTTTCAGCTGCTGCTCAAGCTTGAGGAAACAGGTTTGGAAACTGAAGGAATTCTACGGGTTCCTGGATCTGCCTCCAGAGTCAAGGTATGCACTCAAGCCAGTTTTCCATCTTCTGGACCACAGACTCTATGTAAAATAATACAGCATACACTCAAATTCAGACTGCACATAAATACTGATCTGTGTAGTTCAGCGTTCCTACTCCTGCCAGTGAAAGGTCAGATTAGTTCCTGGGAACCAATAAATCACAGAACATTTGGTCTATTGCTTTGCTTTTGTTAATGTTCTATATAAAGCACAGACTTGATATTGAATGCAATTTTTCCCCACAAAACTTTGAGACATCCTTTCAGTTTATCTCTGTCATCCAAAATTGCTGCGATCTTATCTCTGTTTTAATTTATTTCAGAAATTCAGAGTTGCTAAAATGAGTGAACATCAGATAAAGATCTTATTCTATGTCATTTTAACCTCTGTGTCATTTTATTTTTCATTTATCGTCTGTGATCTTGCAGTTTTGTGTTCCAAGTGAGAGAAATTTGGCCTCTGTTCACTGCTGGCAGCCTGAAGTACTGCATTTTCACAGGCTGTTTGTGGGCTATGAACACAGGATAACTGGAACCCAATAGCCTGACACTGTGGGCCAGTAATACTTGCAATTGTTTCTCCAGACCAACTTGATTCCAGGAGCTGGAGGAGGCAAATTAGAAAAACAAGGCAGTTTTTTGTTTGGTTGGGTTTTTTCCTAGGCTAAGTAGTGTCTACCTCTTTCCCAGATTTTTGCTTTTTTTTTCCCTAGGCTTTTTTTTTGATCTGGTTTAAGCAACACCTTACAGTGCATCCTACTCCTACTTTCTCATCCTCAAGAAAGCTGGTTTTGCATTCTGAGGCAGGAAGTCTCAACATTGTAACAGCCACGCAGATGTTGGGGATTGCTAAACATTGGTGGGCTAGGGATCATAAAAATGGGTGAATAAGAAAAAGCAGCATTACATGAAACACACCAAAGACAGGCAGCAGCATCCCAGCTCCTTTGACTCTGTGCATTGATAGAAGCACCCAGGGCTTTGAAAAGTGTCACATCTTGCAGAAGGGAGCTCCTCACTTGCCCTGTACTTTTCAGCTTCCTCATTTTTTCATACAAATGCTTAAATCTTATTTCACACAATCTCAAATTTTTCCAGTCTCTCCACTGAGATTACACATCAGGGCTGTGCTCTAATTCAATTATTTTCATATTCTTTGCATACACTGTACTGTGTCTTGTTCACTTCTTTTTCACAACTTGTATCCTGGGAGCTGCTATGAGATACGAATTTATATGCAACTCTCCTACACCAGGTGGTAAGTTAAACTGCCCATATGAACGTTTTAAATTATTTGAGTTTTGATTTCATTTAAGTCTGTCCAACAAGCCAACGAGCAAGACAGATTTTTTCAAAGCAGATCCAGATTTCATCCTTCAAAAGCCTTCAAACATTATTATGACATTAGGACTTGAGGGCATTCCAACTTTATTTCAGTCTTGTTTGGAGAAAGAAAAGGCATATGGAAATGATTAAAGGTTACTCTTCTATAAAACAAAGAATAGAAGACATGGATACGAGTTTTCCTCTGTAACAAAAGCTCCAGTGAACCAAAACTCTATGATTTGTCTAGTGAAGGATCAGTCATGTTAAAAAAAAATTGCAACGCATATTTAAAAAGTATTAGATGCATCCATGTACACATGTATGCGAGGCAGGGGAGGGAGGGAATTGAGTGTATAAAATATATGCTTACCTGTGTGGAGATATTTATAAATGTGTATGTGCGTACATATATATATAGATATATAAAAATAATGTTTGTGTTTCCAAAATCTTGCTTTCTATTTTTGTGGCTTTTTCCCAGTTCTCAGCAGAAAAATGTGGAGTAGAATTCTGTCCTCTTGTGCTTTTGATGAGGTGAGGATTTCTGTTCCACATTTCCAGTCAGTTACAGGAGAGAATTCAGTCTAGGGGTTTGTATCAATTATTTGCAACAGATGTGAATACAGAGGAAGCTGAGATAGCCCAGATTAAAACCAGTAAAATGTGCTAGTAAAAATGAGACTGTAACATTAGATGCCAAATCCTGAACAACTTTCTGCTTCCGTTTGTGCCACCATTCTACTTCATTATGTGTGACTGTACTTGATATGTAATTTCCTTCCATTCATGTGAGACATGGCAAACAGAATTCATTTTTAAAAGCTTTTCTGCCTGAATGGACTGAACCTTTTGCATAATATTAAAGTACAGCTGACAAAATCATGATCTGAAACTGAATATTTGCTGCAGATATATTTTGTCATAAATGGTCTCATAAAAAGCAGCAGCAAACTTCCTATGGATAAGACAGTGTTTGGCCAGTAATAATTGTGCTAATAACAAAAGCTGCATAATTTATGGATATCCTTATATTATAATACTGGCCTTCAATCTTTTTAACTTAACAATTTTTTGGGGAGCTTGCCTTTTTTGAACAGTGATCTGGGTTTGAAGCCAAATTCTGTTCCTACTAGGAACCTTGCTGAGTATTTCCCATTCACAGATGTGCGTTGAACACTGGTTAGTGACCCTCTGGAGTTAAACAGATCTCTGTTTTGGAGCAAGATGCTACCATTGGAGAACAAGGGGATTAAATGGGAACCCAAAATGGTGTCATCATCAATTCTGTCTTAAACGTCTCCTGTGTTTTTAGAGGTTTGGGGGGTTTTTTTATGCATTAAGGTTTTTCTAACAGTAATGGTTTTGTATCTTTCTTTTTCTACAATTTGACCAAATCTAACTATAATTATCCGAACATAAAGGTGGGAAGACCTGAATTTTAAGCCATTTGCTCGAGGCCCAGGGATTCAGACTATCTAGCAAGTTCACTGGCAGTGAGGAAGAAACACCACTCCTTTGTGACTTCAGGGTCAAAACCTCTGGAGAGTGTTTTAAACAAAAAGAACAGCTGTGTTAACTGAGTTTTCTGCTTCTAGTTCTAAGACATTGCACAAAATTGCGTTGCTTTATGATGGTTCAAATTGTTCACTGGCAGAAATCTAGCTATAGCAACCCAAATTTAGCCTGGGTTGCCAAATATCTGCAGGAACTGGATTTGTTAACCTGCTCTGAACTCCACATGGCTGTACCTAGGCTGTCAGTGGTTTAGGGCTGCTTCAGGTTGAGTGCTGTACAAACCTGCCTGATGCTTGTAATGGATTCCACAAACTGCTGGATCAGCGGCAATGATTAAAGGCCAAACATTTCTTTATCTTTCAGAATCTCCATCAAGAACTTGAGGCAAAGTTTTATGAAGACACTTTCGACTGGGACCAAGTACGAAATAACGATGCAGCGGGACTGCTGAAAATGTTTATAAGAGAACTCCCAAGCCCACTCTTCACAGTAGAATATCTGCCTGCATTCATCACCCTAGTAGAAAGTATGTGGAAATGGAGTTAATATGGACCATAACATGATAAAATGCATGAGTAGACACTACACTTTTTTTCTCGCTCTGAAGTATATGAAGAAAAATCATATAATTCTTTTTTTCCTCTGTGAAGTAGAGAGAAAAAAAGGCCCAGTGCTTTGCCTAAACATTTTTTCTGCAAGATTTTGTTTTCAAATGTGAAAAGGTGTCTGCATTTACCTAATAGCACAGGCTTGTTGTGTGAACAACACAACTGTTTAATGTAAAATTTGAAACCTGTGAGTAAACAACGACTGAGCAATGACTTTCATCTATAGAGTCTGATTCACATTAACTGTAGGTTTCACAAATGAAAATTTCTGCAAGGTAAATTCAAATCAATGCCCTTTATCTGCTGGATCTACTGGACCTATTTTGTTTCTGTTAAGGTTTATGTTGAGGTCAGACCATTGGTACAGAGTTATGTGTGAGCACAGAGAGGTTCAGGCAGCTGGGCTTTGTTTTCAGTGTACATACACCCTCTCAGTCTCAGTACATTTTGTTCATTTCTCTTCAGGAAGAATGCAATCGTACCTTGCCATACCTATGACTTCACTGTAAAGTCACTTGAGCTAGGACAGGCTGAAACTCTCAGGATGGTGAATTTATAAGCAAAGTGAAAGCAAAGCAAAGCAGAAAACTGAGCACCTTTACATAAGGTTGCAGTTATGCTTTCAGTGTCTCCATGAGTAGTTTAAAGGGCAGAAGAAGTTGACCTCTTCCCATAAACTTCACATACCCGAGTGTGCTCCTTGTGAGTCCCAGGCTGCATGCAGTTAAAATGGCTCAGCAATTTGGAGAGCACTGAACAGGAGATGTCTGTGCAGAATAAAATGACCTTATTCCCTACAACAAATATGCAGATATCTAAGAGAAACTAGCTAGTACTGAAAAATACTGGATTGTTACTAAGTAGACAGAATTTCATAGAGCCTTGTGTCCCTGTGTGACAAAGATCCAAGACAATGAGGAAAAACCCATTCATTAAGGTGATTTTATACTTGGGAAAAAGTGTATGGTTAATCAACACTTAAGCATGTGCCCAGTCTCTACCAGGCACTGGTTGGTATTTCTAGAACTGCTGACACGCAAGGTTATAGAACAAAACAATTGCAATTGGGATTTCAAAAATATTAAATATTCATATCCTTAGAAATCTCCAAGATCAAGTTACAGCTACAAGCTTTGCATCTGTTGATCATGCTGATGCCTGAAGCCAACAGAGACACAGCCAAGGTAAGTTCTTCATTTGCTATCACCTGCCATCTGTGGTGCTTTTGACTTTTAAATGAGAGACTCATTTTTTTCAAATGCTGCACCAGGAAAGTATTCATCTGTGTTTTTGATGATTTCCTTGAAAAGATGTTCAGATTCCCTGGCTGTCATTTCTTTTACAAGCAATTAAGAAATAGTTGCTGGGGGTATCCAACTGCTGGATCTCAGGCATCATTTCTTATGGCGCACTCATTTCAAAGAGGCACATTTCTCGCTCTCCTTGCGCTGCCCCGGCCCCCTTGATGGCAGGGCAGCATGAGAAGCTAAAGATTACACTTGACTAAGTGTAAACACTGCTTAGCAACAACTAAAAACATCAGTGTGTTATCAACATTATTCTCATCCTAAATCCAAAGCACAGCCCTGTACCAGATACTAGGAAGAAAATTAACGCTATTCCAGCAGAAACCAGAACAATGTTGCAGAAGGACTCATTGGTAGACCCCAACTCTAACCATAGCTGCAGTCTGTGCTATTTAGTCATTCAAGCAAAATTCTGAATAAACTACCCAAAAGGGGAAATTAATTTCCTTTGTCTCTGCCAAGCATGTGCAGAAGTCGTATCAATGAACAACCACTTAGCTCGTCTTGCTTTTGTTGTCCCAGAATAAAAGTTTGAGTGTTACTGGCAGAAATTCTTCAGGTTATATTACATGTGGGACTGGTGCACATTTGAAGAGAGACTCATCAGCTCAATGACTGTGATGTAAAAGACATTGGCCAGATACATCAAAATGGACACTTGGTAATCTATGAAAAAAGTAACTATTCTCTTGCAATACGTGTACATCTTACCTGTAATAAAGGATTCAGAGCCTTAGTGTAGACAGTGTATTTGCCTTATAAATTTGGGACTATGCTCTTAAGTGACAGATAATTTATTAATGTGTATTTTGATAACATTAACTAGTCCTCTGTGGTTGACACAGGTTGTTGTACCAACAAATAATCGATTAACCCAAACACAATGAAAAAAACACTAAATTTCACCTCCAAGTGCAAATACAGCATCCAGACACGTGCATTTGATAATGCTGCATTTCAGGAGTAAATTATTTCCTGAGACTAAACGAGTATTGGATTTTTTTCCAGGCCTTTCTTCAGTTCCTGAAGAAGGTGGTTGCTAATGAAGGGAAAAACAAGATGAATTTGTGGAACGTGTCGATGATTGTTGCACCAAACCTCTTCATCTACAAAGGGAAACGTGCGAACCAGCAAGAAATGCAAGCAGCCGCCACCACCGCGCACATCGTGCGGCTTTTAATTCGGTACCAGGACATCCTGTGGACAGTGAGTAGTGCTGGCTCCCCCTTTGTGGTTCCATTACAGTGCAGTATTTTGCCGTATGCAGGAGATCTGCAGAAATCAGAATAAACTGACCTTCCAAGGAGAAACAGTTTCTTGGGAAACTGAATGGAGCCTTCTATATCTAGAGTGAGACACCCTGACAGGTATTTCTGGATCGAGAGTTACCTCACTTAGATAAGACATCTATTGTAGCATCAATTGCCCTCTGGAAGTACCTGTCCCACACCATTGTTTATACACACTAATGCACAGAAGAATGATTTAATCTGGATGTGTAGGTGGTGTGTCTAAACTTGACTGAGATTAAATGTCTGTTTAAAGTCTAGCCCACAGTAAAATGGGCCAAAAGTATGTACTGCTTTTGGGGCTTCTGAAGGTTGGCGTGAAGATACTGACAGTCTCAGCTTGTTTCCTCATAAAGGAGGGAGGGTATAATGGGGATTGCAAAGACTACCTCCTAATAAAGTTCCTGCAGCTGCAAACATCCCTATAAAGTTTCATATGGCGTGAAAGATGATCTGCAGTTCCACCAAAGGAATAACTGTAGGTTGTTAGAGGAAGCTACTGATGGCATGCATCTTCTAGGAATAAACAGACTCTCTGCTGCCTAAAATTTGGTGCCTTTCTAAAGACCCAGCACACTGGGGAATAATTACTATATATTCTCAGCTCTGGTTTCCTCCCTTCAGGTCCCATCCTTCCTGATTTCCCAAGTGAGAAAAATGAATGAGGCAGCAATGAACAACAGCAAGAGACAGCTGATGTTTGACAAAGGAGTGAGAAAACTTCTGAGGAGAAAGACCATGGAACGGGAGAGACCTGAAAGACCAGAGGTGTGATAAAAAGATACAGTTTTCAAGGGCAGCTTTAAACAGCCTCCCTGCTTTATGTCGTGAAAGATTCTGGGTGTGGGGAGGAAATTTTGCCATACAAAAAAAATAAGCTGATTTGAGAGTTATCTTGAAAGGTTCGCTTCCCAGTCCAACACCCTGATAAGACAAACCTTTGGGAATTGGTTGAGAAAAGGTGAGGAAGGCAGAATGATTTCCAGCAGCCAAAGCTGCTATGCTGTTTACAAACACATGCTGGTTTTAAACCTGTTTCATAAGAAAATGGTTATGTGTGGACTGTCCTTGACAGCAGTGATTTGTAGATACTCAACAAATACATGGATCTGTATATGACGGGTAGGATGGTCCATGTTGGGATTACTTGCATTTATCCATGTCCTGGTACAGGCCACTTGATAGTCTCCTTGCAAGCTTTCGTCTTAGAGCTTTGCACCAACTTCCTAAGCAGAGAGAAAATTCAGTTTGCCTACCATAGACACCCAAACTGGGTCTAAATATTAAGTGCCCAATGAAGTAGATTGTGTTGTTATTCCCTGTATAGTCAGAGGAGAGAGGTGGATACTTTTGAGGATTTCCAGGGCTCCAGAGGCAGTTTGGACTTAAGAAAATCTAAGAGAAAAACCTTTCTTTGAAGGTCTTAAAGCCACCAACTTTTCTCCACTGCCTAGAAACAGAGATTAGGAACTTTCTTGAGGTATGCTGCTTTGACGGACAACTAAAATTATCTTACATATTAGGTGCAACATGCACTTTGGGCAACAAGGCATATCGTATCTCAGTGCCCAACATACACAGTCCCTACAGCAACTTACATGTATTTCCATGTAGTAACTACCTTAAATAACCTGGAGAGAAAGTATTTAAAGTCTTCCATGAATCTTTAAAAAAATGAAGGCTGGTGAATTGTAAGAGAAGTAATCAAGGAAATGGTAAAGGACTCTATAGTTGTTGAAGAATAGTCTTGAAGAAGAAAAGAAAAGACAAATTAGGGATGATACCACAAGGTTGTAAGAAATAGAGAATGACTCACCTAGTACAGACAAGAGAGAAAATGCAGAAGGTAATGTATGGGGGAAACAGGAGAAAGAGTAAGTGTTATGTATGAATTGTGAATCCATTCTAATTCACCTTTCTCAAGCATTTGCCTGCACTGACTGAAATATTTTAGGTAGGGACTAGGACACATTGGTGCTGCAGGTGTAGACAGAGATGTTTGTTTAAAATGGCAATGTAGACTACCGTGTTGCAAAGTTAAATTCGGCCTGGGATGAACACGGATGGACTCCTCCTCTGAGGAGAGTCAATTACTGCAGTCATTGCACCTTCGGGAAGACAAGTCCATTGATTGGAGTAATTGGCTTTACATCTAATAAAAATGAGGGTAGCCATGGCAAGGAGCTGAAATATGAAGGGTAAATTGGAGGCAAACTCTGTTTGGATAACTGAGTTTAATGCTGAGAGCACTTAACGCAATCCCCAGGTCTCAGATGTTCTAAATTACACAGAGACAGAGACTGGAGAGACTATTGTGTTCTGGTCAGCATGGCATTAACTGGATTAGAACTGGAATGCAAACCTTGCTAATTGATTTATCCACCATTAATCATGGAAGAGTGCATAAACTTCATAGATGATCATTTGAACCCTAGACAAGGTCAAATTTCAAATTAACAGAAACCATATGGTACTTTGATGTTTTACTGTACACACACTTCAATCTATTTGAAGCTATAGGAAGCAGAAACAGAGAACTGGATCTTTATGCCTCAGGAGAATTTCATCTTCGGAAGGAAGAACAGATATTTTTAATAAGTTTTATGTTTTTAAATAAGAAGTTGGTTCACTGACCAGTGTTAACAGAAATGAGTTAAAGTTAAAATTCAAGGGCTTTACCCTGTGTGCATTTATGTGATACTTACCAAAGAGTTTGTGCCTTTGTGTCCTATCTGGTTTGTGTCTACAAATTTGCATTTGTATGACTGTACATGTGTTTTGAATAACCAAGTGAATGCAGGACAGTGATTTTTGCGAGCAACTTCAAATGAGGTTGCAGAATTGCTTCCTAATGGAGCTAGAGCAATATTTGCCTTAGACTTCTCTATTGAATATTGATTTTAGGGAGCTGTCACTTTTCCTCCATACTTGCAGTCTGACATACCCGAGGGGGTGATAAGAGTTTATGCTCCACTGCATTCAAAAGTGTCTATGGCAATTCAACTCAACAGCCAAACAAAAGCCAAAGACATCCTGGCTCGATTCCACTGTGAAAACAGGTGGGTAAAGCAGAACATTTTGTTTTTCCTGAACAACAATGTCAGAATTATAAATGAATAGATTGTTCCCTCTTCAAAGATTCATTGTGTTACAAGAACTCTTTTTCTCATCTAAAGTTGCTAATTTATGGTTATGTTGGTCAAAGAAATTTTAACCACTGATCTTACTCTTTTTATTTTACTTAATAATTGGCTCCCATACAGAATCAATCTGCCCTCCCTTGCACCACTACTAAAAACATATATTAAACATATATTTTATAGACCTGCCACATAGAGAACCCAAAGGGATTGTTTTACATCTGTCCATAAGCCTAAAATGTTTTTATTTCTGTAAGGTAATAATTATTAACAGTTATGGGAAATGGTAAATTGTACCTGAAAGTCTTTTCTGCAAAGTCTTCCCATGTTACCACATAATTCTGTTCTTTGAATAAATAATATAAAATAAATGATATAGAAGGTTTAGTTGACTGTGAGGCAGTAATCTACCTCTGCAGCAGATTCATTATTCTGCAGTGGTCCATTTGGTAGTTGTTGCTTGTGATAAGGCAGTTCGCAGGGGAAAAGTATCAAACTTTAGCTTACCATAGATGGTGGGTGATAAGGCAGCATGATAAGTAAGTATCGAACTTACTTTTGATAAGGCAGGTTATAACAGAAAGACAAACTGAAAGGTTTTTTTCCATCCTAGCCGTGGATCATCACAGAACGTGAGAGGCCAGATCCAAAGTTTACACGAAATTGGAGGAAATATAGGTGAGTCTCAATTTTGATCATTAATTCTGACTGTCTTTAACCTCCTAAAACACCTCAGGGCAGCACTGTTTTGACACAGCTGGGTCTCTCCTACCCTCCAGTCCATTTGGAGGAAAGGAGCCTGACCCAAAAGCTGTTAAAATCAATGTCATTATTTATTCCAACTTCGGCGTGACTGGAGGGGCACCCCACAGGAGAGAATGAACCCAGCGGCTGGATCTCAGCAGCACTCCTCACAGTCTTGCCAAGTGCATCTGACCTTTTGCTTACCTCTCTCACTCTCACAACTGAGCATTTTTCCATGGTTAAGAGATCCTTAGTCTTCCTCTTGCAAGCGCATTCCACCTTGCTGTCAAGCCTTTTTCCAAGACCTCTTTCTTTCCTGCTGTACCTAAGTGTTAACCTCCCTCAAATGAAAACCCACAGAACTGAGAATTCAGCCCCTGCACGTGTGGGTGTTCTATACTCACACTAACCTGTGTGCTTTATTTAGACTGCAAATTCCTTGCAATAGGGCTTTTGTCTTCTTCTGTTTCATGCAGTGACGTTTCTTATAAAAACAACAACAGTGGCTTGCCCCACAAGTTTCTGGCCTAAAGGTCAAAAACCAGATTTTAATTTGGAATTGCACAATCCTGGCTCTCTCCTTTCTCTGCTCATACCAAAATTCTAGATGCTCTGTTGGAGTCAGTTGTGAATTATCTGATTAGATTATTTCTTGTTTCTTCTAGATTCAGCTCTAAAGAGTTTCTGTAAAGTTATTACAAAACACCACAGACTTATTTCAGCAACAATCAGGAATCAGTCTTTATTACTGATGATACACAAAGCTAAATTGGATTAGTGATTTGTTTTGCCTGTCTAAACAGGATGACCAAAAAACTGAAAAAAGATGCTAAAACAGAAAAAAGATCCTAAAGGCCTTGTGAAACAATCCCAAATATTCCCACCCTGGGCTTTCAAAAAATTGGGACATTTAATTTGCATCTTCATTTAAAATAGTTTTTATAGTCCTAGATCCTTCAGGGTACCTTAGTCCACTGATTATGCATTAATTCATTTATATTGCTTTCACTCGAATAAAATCATTAGGACCCCAGCGACCTTATAAGTAACCGTACAAAAATTTCACCATAATCCTGTGTCACAGCAAAGTAACCTCACCAGTTAAATGACTTCATTACCCCATGTAAATGCAATATAGTCCAACAAATCAACTTAACTCTAGAATTTATTGCCTTATTACCCAACTAAGAGGCACGAAATGGCTCATTCTGGCAAAGGCAGCCGCAACTTCCCAATCACCGGCTAATGAAACAGCCGGAGTTCAGGGATTTTTAATTTTAAACCAACAAATTGGTAACTGCCAAAAACCTTGATACAGTCCCTGCATTTCTTTGCAGGATCCTGCTGGATGGGAACACGTTGTTTACAGAGCTACTTTTTCAGCATTTATAAATAATGAGAAGTCAGAGAGTTGTAATTCCAGCTCAGTAAATCCAAAGAAATAAAACCCCCCATACTGTAGCACTTAAGCAGTGTTGTTGGTGCTTCTAAAGAAACCATATTCACCATTTGACTAAATGTCCTGTCCATAACTCAGTGTAATGCAGGACATCCTGCCTCAAAGCGAAAGTGAATTCATGACTCTCAGAGAGTAAAATCACTGGCAAATGTACCAAAGGCACTCTGTGCATCCAGGCAAGATGTTAGCTGGAGGGACACACCAAACTAGGCTTGCTGTGTGCAAGTCCGAGAAACATCCAAGGACATTTTAACACAGCTCTGTCCCTATGTGCTCAGAACAACCTGTGATTCATGGCTGACAATTTCCTTTTCAGGTCAGCACTGTTTGGATCCAGATGCATTCATGTTAGATGTCTACCGTGCAAATCCTCAGGCAGAATGGGTGATAAAACCAAAAACCAGCTGAAGCAGAAGGCAGCAGTGTACTGGACAAAAGCCAAATGGACAAGAGTGATGCCTGTCATTTTAAGCAGCTCTTACAGAGACAAAACCAAATGGTAGCTACAGGACATCATTCCTTCCTACTGTACTGTCCGACCGATGGTCAGCACACAGTACTTTTGGTATTCCAGCTTCTGAACCGTCGGAAAAATATCACATTAGTTACGCTTTCATACGGATTACACTTGTGCCAGTTGGCCCGGGAGGTGAGGAGGGCAGACCAAGGTACGGTGCACAGAAAACAACCTGTCGCATATGAGTTGTTCGTTTCCTGACCTGGTGTCAGAACACAGATTTTTGGAAATAATGCAGTGGCATCAGACGAATGAAACACTACTGACCACAGCATAACACAGAAGCACGACACAGACGTTGGAGAAGAGAAGGCGTCTGTCAGGCGTGGAAGGCGGGAGCTCAACATGCGGCAGTGCCAAGACAGCTGTGTGAAAAAACCAAACCTTTCTGCTGAAAGTAAACCCGTACAGTGTGTGTTACTGCAATACCTGTGTCTCTCAGTCACTCCTCATGAGTACCTGATATGGGGGGAGGGAAGCAGGAGGAGGAACTATAGACAGCTGTACTGCTCAGTGTATGTACCACTGTATATCTCACTACCAGTCTTCCAAAATCGTCTGTCTGGATCCCTTAGCCGTGTGCGATTGCAATGCCACAAACCATGCTCTCCTCCCTGCCACACGAGTTTCAGGAGGCAAAGGCTAGGTGAGAAGGGGCATATGCCCCTAGCTTTGCCTTTTACTTGATACCCTCAGAATTAAATCTGTGTAATGACAGACTATGAGATGTGTTATTGGTGCCACTTACAGTCATCACCTTTTTTGTTAAACATTATAGTTTCTAATTTGTAACCTAATTCTTTTTATTTTGTTTATTTTAGCTTTAATATGTAAGCAATTTTTATACTCTTCAGCTGCATCGACAAGAGAGATCTTTGTTCAGGTCTTGTATAATACAGCATGGAGAAGAAAAAGGGTTTCCAATGAGAAAAGGGATTTAATAATTTACACATTAGGTCTTTAAAACCATAGCCAAACTAGGCCCAGTTGTGCTTGGGGTTTTACAAATACACAGCAAATTGCAGCTGGCGTGCAGTGTAAGAAAACACACAGGCTGACAAGAGAAAAGTAGGCTGCCACCTGCATTGGGAATGTCAGATAGGATGTCTGGTTTGGAGCAAGTCACAAGAACAAGCAGTGTTCTTCACTTGGTCATCTCACTTTGGGCTATGCTGAACTAAAGGAGGTTTGTTGAGTCGGGGAATCACAAATCTCTGGAAAAGAGCCAGGTATTTTTTTTCATCTGTGTCATATGTAATAAGTGGGAACCAATGCCTTCAACTGCACTGCAATGTCCCCATCATGTCCCCATCATTAGATGATGTTGCACTATGAAACCACCCCCAGCCTGAGCAATGATTTCTGTTCCTGATCTGGGCACAGGGATGAGGCAGAAGCTCTGTTTATCACGTAGCGATGTAAAAGCACTCTGAACCAAGTCCTCCAGGTGAACAGAAAGTCTGCTGTCCTGCAGAGAAAGCCCATAACCTGTGATGCTCTGCTGAAGCTGTGCAATGAGGATCCGGAACAGAAGCAGAGCTCTAAAATGTGTCAAGTTAATCGTGTTCTCCAGTAGTTAACTTTCATTGTTAGTGGTCAGTGAAAGACATCAACATTAAATCAGTAACTTTACCAGCAACAATAATGTCTACAGAGGGCAGATCCTGTCTTCTTTCTTATCTTCTTGATAAAAAAACGATAAAAATTTAGCAACATTATCCCTTCATTTTCTTTAAAACAGTGACATTTTAAACTTTCTGGTTGGTTTGATTTTTGGGTGGGGTTTTTTTTTGTTTTGTTTTGGTTTTTCTTTTTCTTCTAAACACTAAAGGAGACATAGTTGCAGCCAGGAAAAAAAAACAGGACAGTTGTATTATAAAATACACTCCTTATTTTGACAACTATTTATTTTAAGTATACAAGAGATAGTAGATCTGTGGCTTGTTTATAGGACTGAGCATAAACGTTTTGTCATGTGCTTTGCTCCCGATACCCTTCAGCTCCCTCTGTGGCAATGGACAGCTCTTTCTGCTTGTGCTGCCCTTGTCTGTCAGCTGTAAAGCACGACTAGTACTTTCCATATAAAGGCAACATGAGAATTAGTTGAGTTAAATTCTACTCTCAGATGCAGCCAAACAATTCCCAGAGCAGATCAGGAGTTATAAACATCCATCTGGGAAGAACAAACTCAGCAAAGGTTTTTTATGTGGAAAGTGCTTTGAATACAAAGAGAATTATATAAATGCTAAGCATCATTGTATCTATAGCCAACTAAAGGGAGTTCTGTGACTATACAGAAAGCCTAAACATTAAGAAAATAATGTGAAATGTCATAGCAAGTGAGCTAACTTCCTACAATACTTTCAGACAAATACATTGACCTCCTCCATCTTGCCCACTCACTTCACTCTGTGTTCTCAGTGGCTGTGCAAGGGAAAGGACAGAGCAGCCCTGTGTTCACACTGCAACTTGCTCAGCATGTTCTGGACCTCACCAATGTTACTTCTGAAATAGATCTCCCTGTGTTCCCTATAGAATACAAGGGGGTTTTGGAAGACTTTTACCACTTCACAACTTACGAAAGTCAAATATGATGTAATAAAATCCACCCTGTGAGCTCTTATTTTATGCTAAAACTGCCTATAACTTTATAAGACATGCATATTAGCAGATGAACCAGATTCTACATAGAGTGCCCAGACTATTACAGCGTGGCCAAATACCTCCTGTCTCTGAAACAGAATGTCAAAATTCACTTTTGATACAAATGGCCCTAATGACCCATGTGTACTGTGGTTAATCCTGTTCCACATTAAGTTGTTTTGTATTGTTTTGGTACACTACACCTTGATTTAATATGCAGCAGACAAATGGAACAAGCTCAACGGCATTTTGAGATATGAGGTCTCAACTTTAGGTCTTGTATTTCGAGATGCTGGTGGAGGCATGAGGAATTTTGTTCCTCCTAACAGAAGCTGAAGTCAAAACTAAATTACAAGAGGATTGTCACCTAACAAAAAGTAATGTATGTGGAAAGCTATTAATAAGAAAGTGGTAGCAAGCAGGGAGAAATTTATTGAAATTCCAAAGATGCCTCAAGCATTTATATACTCCATGGTTCTACAAGGACAGCATTTTGCATATCAACACGTAGAGAGAGAGTATTGCAAAAGGCAGGTGTTGCAAAACAGACTGGAATGCTTTAACCTGTAAATGCAGCTAATGTCCTTAGAAAGTGTGCGTGTGTGCAAATGTGTCTGTGTCCATGTATAATATTAACTACCTCACTCTGCATTTTCCAGGAAAAATATTTTGGCTTAGACGTTTACTACTTAATGTATTATCAATTTCACATTAACTCTGACAAAGTATTTCTTCTTGTATGAGGCAAGATTTGAAATTACCAAAAAAAAAAATCTAGTAAAATACATATTTCGGGAAATTTAATCCAAACCATGTTGCCCAAATTATGCCCGTAATGTGAACCTTGTGCGATCAGATGTTGGGGTTAACAGACAATGAATACAAACACGCGGTGTTTCGTTTTTATTTTTCAATGGGTTTCTATTAACGTGTGTCTTCTCTGGAAAATAATACAATGCCACTAATCAAAGCCAAGTGTTTGTATGTACGTTTCCTTCACAATGCTCATTATGTTCCGTGTTTTGTTGAAGTACGCCAACACGTAAGTGTATTTGTACAGCGGAGTGCGTCCATTGTATCGTATCAATGTCAAAAATAAAAACAATGCAACAAAGCCAGCTCTTCAAATCTAAACACGTGTATTTTGGATAGAAGCAGGGGGCAGAAATTACAGAAAGCAGTGGTGTATCTGTTTTAAAAGCAACTGTGCTGTTACAGCACTTGAGCAGCTGTACAGAGGACCATGTCCTGCCACCCTTGCTGAAGTGGAGGAGCTCTTTGCTCCGAGAGCTCTTCTCTGGGACTACCTCGATGCAATGTACAAAACACACTGCTTGGAATCCTGCCTCATTGAAAGCAATAGCAAACTGCTTTGGAGTTTCATTTCAGACAGTATTTTTTAAAGTAGTACAAAATACACAGAGGAGAACTAACTTTAGAACAAATTGTACAAATGCACAATAAAAGCATTTAGAAAATGAAATTGGAAGGAGCAAACAAAAATACTGCTAGTTCAAAGAGAAAAAAAAAGGAGATGGAAGTGACTTGCAAAGAACTATCTTTATTACAGATGCATATTAAAGTATGAGACACATTTGTCACTGCTCAATGATCTGGCCAGTTGATGAATGGATGTCCTTACTTGATTCAGATTGAGCACATGTCCCCCAAACCTGGCTCAAGAGAACTACTGGAAGACTCATTTTAGAAACAGAGGCAGGCACGGTAAGAAAAGACAAAGATACAACTTCAGACTGGCCTCAAAATTGCCTCCCTGTGTCCTGTAGGAAATACTGTTTTCCAAAGAATGATGCATTAGTTTTCATTGCCAAAATAGATGGTTTTTTCCCAAATAAGACCCAAATTGTTCCTTCAGCAACACATTACTTCGTAGGCATCTCTGTGCCATAGAGATGCTGCTTGTCCTGAAGCTGATTCCATGAAAACATAAACAGGAACATAATCCTTCTAGCCAATGTGCCTATAAGGAGGGTCAGAAGCACTGGATATTAAGGCAGAAGGAAAAGGAACTGAAGCTACCCTATGAAGCATAGCTAGGAAAATTCTATTCATTAAACTCTGAATCTGAGACCTTCAAACTATGCCTTCAAAAAATTTAGTCAGTCTCCTGCTCCCTCTGCTGGACTATGTCCACTTCCATTTCATAGAATCAGAGTCATACGATGGCCTGGATTGGAAAGAGCCTTAAAGATTACCTAGTTCCAACCTCGCTGCAGTGGGCATACTTGTAACTTCTTAGCCTTCTGGCTCTTTTTCTTCTAACTAAAATACATGGACAACTGAACTACATGAAATAATGCAGTTTATTGTAGTTTTATTATGTGGTCCAAAATTATTACGGTCTTATAAAACAGCCAATAAAATGAAATACTGTCAAGTAATCAAAAGAAAACATACTGTAAACACTGATTAATAAAAATTCCCCCAAGAAAAATACCCAATAAATGCCATTAAAATTGTTGTAGAGGTATTTGTTGTTTAAAACCATTTAGGTAAAATGCAGGCATACAGCTTCTGATTAAAAAAAAATAAATGACCTGAGTTGGAAAACAACCAGAAAAATCAAAGAGATGCAGGTTCTTACCAGTTCTTTTTTTCATTATGAAATGAGAATGCAAAATAACAGATCAACAACAACAACAAAAAAAAGGCCCTCTCTCAGTCCAGACAGGTTTTGCTACAGTTCAGTGCTCAGCCCCGGGGCAGGAATGAGGAAACACGCCACGCAGGTCAAAAGCTCTGCTAAAGTCAAACAATTCTGTATGTTGGCCCTTAGTCAAGACAAGGTTCCTCAAACAGCCATGGAATGAGCTCTTGCTTGTGAGGCAGTTTTGCTTCACATCGGCTGAAAAACAAACATGAAATAAGTAAAATCTATTTCCACCAAACTGAAAAAATACAAAGATCCAGGTTATTAAACTTCTCCCCCCCTCTGAAATGAGAGATAAAACCAACACCTGAGGAGCATCAAGTTCCATTCATGTTTAGATGAACTGTGCCATCCCAACACAGTCACTTCTCCCCTCAAGCACAAGCCATGCACGGCAATAACTTGGCAGAGTTTGCAGAAACAGTTCTTCCCAGGGGACAATGGAAGATGAGAGGGAAAAACAGAGGAGAACGCCACTCTGCATGGGTGTTTTTGAAGTTAAAATAGAAGCTATTTTAGCAGAATATGAAGCAACAGCTGAGCTGTACACAGTCACATTTCCCATGGCAAACCAAAAGTGAGCGTGTGTTAAGGGTCACTCTTGTGAGAGCGAGCGCAGGAAGGACAGAAGGGAAGGGAAATATTATTGTACCTACCAGGGTAACCTCCAACATAAATGGGATTGTTCGTATCTGCAGATGTTGACTGGATGTAGGGGTTATCAGTGTGAACCGAATTCCCATCAATTATCAGCGAAATGCGATGTTTGCTTTTGTTTGCTTGAAGCTTGTGCCATTTCCCATCGCACAAGCTGTTTGTGCCTCTTGGTTCGTATGCGGCCGTTATTCTGCCAGCTCCATTGTTGACATGGAATAAAACCTGTGCAAACAGCCAGATGCCAATGAAGATCTAAAGTAAGAACACATGAACTAATCTGCCCAGATAAAAGCACAATCACGCTGGTGCAGAGATTTCCGTTTGAAATGTTTGGCAATATGCAAGGTTAATGTTTACTTTGATGGATACAGCAGATCCCTATTAAAGTGGTTTTTATAATCTAAAAGACTTAGATCTACCTGTGCAATGGTCCACTGATACATTTCACAAGGGATTTTGATGTTTCTGACAAATATAAATCAAAACAGAACCTGAGACTTCAGAAATCTGAAAGAAGAGTCACTGTATCTAACTGAATAGAAGGAAGAATGGAGTGAAAGCACTTGTCATTGCCAATAAATGTATTGATTTTCTTCATGTATTTATTTTTCAAAGCAGTAGACATTTCCTCAACTCTGTGGTGAGGATTAATATGTAAGTATTAACTGGGAAAGTATGTCCCACAGAAACACTGATATTTAACACTGTCTCTAGCTAGGAAGCTTTGAATAAAAAATGAGCAATTTCTGCAAAAACAAACACTTAAGAGCAATCAAGTGTATATTTTTTATGCAAGAGATGACTGGAGAACTATGTATATTGATTGTTAAAAGGTTTGTGGAGCATAATGGCCAGCAGAAGTAGAGAATGAGTTAATTGCTCATGAATATTGAAGAAGAGGTTACAAAACAGTGTGCATTGTATATGTAATATTTTTCTCAAGGACAAGGATAGCTTTATGGCAGAAAAAGTATTACGCCATAAAAAAGATATATATTTGGTCTAACATACAAGGTATGTAGTACAGGAGGTCAGAGTGGCTGCAAACTAACATAAATTACACTAATTAAAAATCCAAAGAGTTCCAGTTCCTTCTGCTAATCGCACTCTTTATCATATGATGGCAATGAGAAACCTTGAGACCGAAAGCCTGTTCCACATTCATTCTGTGGGAAGTGGCCTCCATCACACTTCACTGGTGTGTATTTCATGCATTCCAAGAGTTTTGGCCTTCCAGTTTCAAACAAGCCTTGTGAAATGAGCGTGCCTGCACAGGGCAGCCTACCTTGCCATGTACCATCTCCAGTCCAACGGCATCAACCTTGGCACTGCTGACCCCCAGAAGAACCCCATGCACCGCTGTGGTACGGAACTCCAGGGTGATGTTCACATCAGACCGCACTTTGTAGCCTTCTCTGACTGAAAAGAAGTGAGAAGCCTCTAGCGGAAGACTTGCAACCCACAGTACAAGGTAAAATATACACATCATCATTAAAAGGTCTAAAAAGCTTATTAATTATGCTGCTGGAATATGACCTTGCAGAACCTCTGGAAAATAAGTTTTCCAAAGTCATAATTTGCATTTTGTACTGGAAAAGATGAATTCCCAAATAAGTTTTTTTTTCATCCATTCAGATTTAATCCATTCTATCTC
The DNA here is from genome assembly GCA_013398855.1 of Mohoua ochrocephala. Classification (NCBI taxonomy): domain Eukaryota; kingdom Metazoa; phylum Chordata; class Aves; order Passeriformes; family Acanthizidae; genus Mohoua; species Mohoua ochrocephala. The sequence continues at coordinate 51,312 of VZTA01012449.1, read as the reverse complement.
ATTTGTAAGAAACAGTAAAGAACACAAATGTAATCCTCCATATTACTTCAAAAATGTTTTGTCTTCATATTCTTTAACAGACCCTAACATCATGAACATGGATATTCTCAGCTGAAGGATGATGTAGTTCATTTCTTTCCCAGTGCTAAAATCATTAGCTCTTTTATTTGTGCAAGATAGCCCTTTGCAGAAATGACCACTTCTGGATGCATGGAGTGAAGGGACTCAGTTAGAAATCCATATGCAGGGCATGCACTCACTGTGTGAGGAGTCAGTTAATTACACACAGTTCCAGTAAGACCTAAAAGGAGTATGTTTCCATTAACATTAATTCAGTAAGGTACTGCTTTCATTTAATGACACTTACCAAGGGCAGCAAAGCCACTTCCATCAAAGAAAGTACCATCCTGCACCGTTTCATAGCATTTATTCACAGCAAAGATGGAGGCAGGACTCTCCTTGTCCACTTGTTTGCTGTTCATTGTCATGCCACCAATGCAGGCAGGAATACTGTGAGTAACCTAAGCACATGGAAATAGAAGAGATAATGTTCAGTATAAACCGCTGCAATGCTCTCTTAGTGATTCACCTGATGTTACTGTAGATGAAATATTATCTGAACAAAACACAGCAGAATCTAAAATATTTACACAATTAAATTTCTACTGTTACATATAATTATGTAAGGTACATAATGTCTTAGAGTCAAAATCAAATAGTTTAGAAGCAGAGTATACACTGTCAGTAATATACAGAAAGAACTGTATTTGCTTGACTGTGAGCAGGGATACGCCCAACACTTAAAAACATTCCAAACATGCTTCAGCAAATTAATGAGTAAATCAAGGTTTTGTATGACATTTTGCAAATTCTCTTCCATCAAAAAGATTCATCTGAATCACTTCAGAGGGTGGTTGGGCACTGGAAGAGGCTCCCCAGGGAAGTGCACCAGCCTGACAGAGTTCAAGAAGCATTTGGGCAGTGCTCTCAGGCACATGGTGTGACTCTTGGGGTGTTCTGTGCAGGGCCAGGAGTTGGACTTCGATGGTCCTTGAGGATCCCTTCCAAGTCAGGATATTCTACAATTCTGTGAGAAACGTGATCATCATCACTGGAATCCTCATTGATATAATGGGCTGCACAAGGAGGAAGGTGACAAAAAACTACCCTCTAAAAGCATGTATTAAAACATGCTTTAATCTAAAAGCATGTCCTTCAGAGATATTTAAGGCACCTAATTGCTGTCTGAATGCAATAGGACTCAGGTACCAAAATGTCTGAGACTGTAGGTCATGTTTTTACCTTATATTGTGAAAGACAGGAATTTATACTCTATCCATTTTTAACAGAGAAACAGAATGAAAAAAAGTTCTGTTAAGGGCTATTACGAACACACAAGGATACAAGCTGTTGCTAGAGTCATTAAGCTATAGAAAGCTAGAAAGATTTATCTGGTAAAGGGTCATTACTTTCCTTGTTGCTTCTTTCCCTAAGTACTTCTTTTTAGCCTGTCAGAGAGAGGATGCTGAATTAGACGGGTTTGCTGCACTATGCTCATTCTAGTCTTGCAAAATGCCAGAGACATCCTCCCCACCCCAAACCTTCTTACATTCCCAAGATTCTTTGGCACGTAGTCTAAGGGGAGTCCTCCCACGTAGAGCTTCCCTTCCACATCCAAGGTGCTGCCATCTCCCAGAGCATTGACTGCTACCAATTCCTGTCCATCCACAACGATTGTGCCTTTTCTTTTAACATATTCCGTCTTTACCTGGAAAAAAGGAAGGCATGCAAACATAAATGAGTAAGCTAAATTGGTTACCTAGTCATCATTTGCCACAGAAATAAGCAAGACAATTGTTCAGTGGTTCAATTGCTATGATATTCTGGTCTCAGGCACCCTCGTGAAATTCTTCCTGAGGCTGAGACCATTTCTGGAATGCAACTGAGCAGTTAAACAGCTTCCTTGCCTTCCCAAGGGCTCACAATGATTTCATATTGTCATGCCTAAGGTTTTCAGTGTTTTATCATTTCTTTAAATCACCAGTTTATTGCCTTAGGATATGGATACATCACCGAGTTTGGAGAAAGTTGTTCTGTGCTGGTCTCCTGCAATTATTTTGCTGCCCAACAGCTGAGTCATCTCAGTTCTCTGAAGTGCACATTCCTATGCTGTCATTTTATGATGGGCAGTGCTACATTTGCTATGACCAAAAAGCTGTCCAGTTCTGCCCATCTTGTTCACTCATGCCCCATGCTCTTCTTGCCCTAAAACAATTACTAACATGTGGCTGAGGGAAGTCAGCTAGCCATTTATTCTTTTCTATTTACTTTTAGCTCCACTCAGAATCATGACTAGGTTCAACAAGAAGTTTCATGAACATTTGGGCTGGTAAGGGGATAAAGGGGTGAAGCAGGGAGGTATGAGCAGAGGGCAGAGAATGAAAAGAAGTGGTGCTCCTTTCAGTAGCAATGTGTATTAAGTTTACATTGATTGCAGAGGGACTGCAATGATCACCCCCAGCTGGGAAGTGGTGTGACTCGGCCTTAATCTCTGAAGAAGGCTGAAGCTCCTGCTTTTATGTCCTGGGTAGCCATAGGTCAGCTCTTGTATGGAATCTGTTCATCTCTTAAAATGTGGATAGTGTCAGTATGAGTTTTATGTGAGTAAATATAATTTTAAACATGCAGTTGTAAGTCCTGGAGCATTCTTCCTTTCAGGGTAGGCAGCAGAGCTTTACTGTGATATCTCTGACAGAAGTTCACATTTGCTTTCTTCATGTTAGTTTTTTGCTGTTTTTTCTTCTGCTGATTATTTATGAAAAACCAAAAGAACTCTGCCTGATTCCCAAGGCACCTAGGAAAGCTGGCAGCTTTGTGTCAACAATCACTTTGGCCCACAGAAACCACTTCCTACAGTAAAGGCTTCACATATGGATAAGGGAGGGGAAGCTTAGCAGGATGAATATTGTCATCCTCACCTGCCTTTAGGAATAAAGTGTTGTCCTCAGAGTTACTTCTAAAATTCCTGCAAATATCACAGTCACTTCTCACACAGAAAGCCAGAGCCAGTAGCAGGTGGGTTGCTCAGAGGAACTGGGCCAATAGAGACTGACGCAATCTTTGTGCAGAAGGCCCTGAGTGCTATGTGACACCTCCAAGCTGTAGATATAATTTCTCCTCCAACTCGGCTTAAGACAAGTCCTCCACTCATTTCAAATGTCCTCCTTTCTCATGTTGCCTCAGCTAAGGTAAGGAAAGACAGTGCTTCCCTGTTGTCACTAGCTGCTGTGACATGCTCAGGTGATAAGTGGTAAGTGAGAGAAGAGAGAAACTGTGCACCCACAAATCTCTGTCACCCTGTCACACACTGAAGTGCAGGTCTTTGGTGACATAATGCACTGAAAGCTCTCTGTGGAAAAAGAAAGACTTTTTACACCTCTCTGTTAGGTCCTTCTCTGTTGAAGATGACCATCACTACACAGTTGGAACTACTTAATTCCTAAATAATTTGAGATACTTGACCGTAGTTGGAAGACGGATTTGATGTACAATTAATGACAATTTTTAAAAGGAAATTATTATCAAATAAAAGTTTTCCGAACGACTTCATGATTGGGTTAGAACCAGTTTGCTTTTGCAACACAGAAAGCACACAGGTAAGGCAGGCAAAATCCATACCAGTACCTCCAGGGAAGAGAAAATGGAGCACAAGATTGGCGACCACCTACCGTATGCCATTTTCCATCACTGATAACAGCAGGGTGAACAGCTACCGCTTTTCCTTTGCCTAAATCAAATGAGAAATGGAGCTGTCCCCCATAAAGCTGTAGGGCTGCATAATCAACCTGGTTTTGGTGAGCCGTGTAGTAAATCAGGCCACTGGAGGCAAAGGTTCTGAGATTCAGCTGGATGGAAAGTCTAGACAATAAAAATTCAGTGTTACTGAGAGGTATTTCTTCTGCAGTGATGAAAAGCTTTTCTGGACACAGAGAACAGCCTGAACCAATTTATTGTTATGAAAGGAGATTTATTATTACAAAGGCCAGAAAAGTAGAATTTGCGTTGATTCTAAGAAAGCATGACTTATAATGTATTTCATAATGGAAATCAGTGCTGTACCTGTCAGAAATACAAAAGGTGCTTGTCAAAGAGCGAGATGAACTTGAAGAGGGACAGGCTCAGCTGTTTGTGACTGCAGGCTTGCCTATTGCCCCAAGAAAGGAACCCATTCCAGGATAACTTTATGGCATCCATTACTATTAGCCAGGCTTGCTGGGAAATAATGGGCAGACTAAGAACAGAGGGAGGCTTAAAAGGTAGAGGAGATGAATGAGCCATTTATTATGGAGACAACAGGTTCAGACTACATGGCATCAATCCTCTGCTATGTCCTTTGCTCAGGAGCTGTAACAGAGAAGGGCTAAAAGCAAAAACCACTCTTTTCTCTGTGCCTGCGGAGACTTCCTGAGTCGAAAGAAGCAAATACAAGTGACTTGCAGGCTGTGTGTTGGCAACCTTGTTGGGACCCTCTCAAACAAGTAAAAGAGGCAGAGAGGCTATCACACATTAAGTCTCAACAAAATGACCCTTCTCAGTAGTCTTGTCTCCTTCAAGCGCGCCTTCAAATATGGAAGGTGCACTTGCAGAAAATAGAGCGGAGAGGGTGAGACGTTATCTGCATCAGACAAAGGAACAGGGACCAGATGTGAGCTCTGTATGTGGCAGAAAGAAATCAAAGTACTTACAGAAGGTACAGTGAGACTCTTAAGTCTGAGAGGAAAAAGAATGCTGAACTCTGACCATGAGTTACTGAACTCGTGATCACTAACCTGATACTTTCTTCCACGAGGAGCCCACAGAAACCTGAAGTGAAGGCCATGTTCAAAGCTGGCAATGCAGTGATCAATCCTGAAAACCATCACTGCACTTCTTGTAGCTCAATACAAAGTAACACTGTGTGCATGTGTAATTCAGGATATACTCACTTCTTCCTGACAGCAGACTGATTGAAGAGCAGGGTCAAGTGGCTGCCTTTGGCAAGTCCAAACTGATGGGCACCTTGAACATGATCAGGCAGCTCATCTTTTGCACAAACTACCTGTTAATGAAACGACTTTATCAAGAAGAACAATATCAGGTGCTGCCCAGCAACTGCTGAATGACAGTGTGCCTGCAGAGAGCTTTGCAGAAAGCAAACTTGAGCCACAAGATAGCCACAAAGTATACAGCAAAACATCAATTAACTAAACTCACAAGCATTCCAACCTATCTTCAGGCTCAAAAAGAACAAGTTCTAATGATTAAGCTATGTCTTGTCGACAGCACCAGCCTTTTCTACTGAGAAATGTTTGCAGTTTGAGATATATTCACTATTTTTCTTAATTGATAGCCCTTTTGATAACTAATGCTGGAAGTACAATTTCAGTGTGAAAATCTTATAGATTTGGTAGGAATATTTTCTCATTTTATGAGGACACACGTTTTTTGTTATGATTTGGGGTATGGAAAGCTGAGTAACCGAGTATGAGCCAAAGCTATACTTCAGCTCTAAAAAGGACAACTTCTTTCTTTTTACAGTCATAGTTGTATGTATGAAATCTTGCTTTTTTTATAAAATCAAACGTATAAAATCTTGCTTTCTGTTGTCACAGGAAAATGGTTTCAGGATGCTTCGGAAACCCTTCATTATAAAGATGTGCAGCTGCAGGAGGAGAGAAGTAATGCTGCCTTCTCTCTTGGGAACAGGGACCGTGTGAGAGGAAACAGGAGCCATGCAAGCTGCATTCAGACACTGTGTGTCTCTCAAGTGCTTTGTGCCTCCTCTTTGACACAGAGCAGAGACTGCATGTGTGTGACCAGGAAAATGTGAATGCAGAACTGCACAGCTAATGCAAATCTCAGCACAGTCCCTTTGGCAGGAATACACTGAACATAATAGTTACTGTCAAGTCCTTCTGTTGGGAGATTATCATTCCACTTTTTCTTCTCTTTTTTTCCCTGTTGCTGCTGCCTGAAGAGTCATAAACCTAACTACATTTCCATTCCAAATGGCCAACAGGCTGCTACAAAGGTTAGTATCAGTTTTTCTATGGGAAATAATAGTTTCAAATATACATCCATTGAACCATTCCATACCACAGAGGAAGGAAAAAGCCACGGTCTATAATTTGATAATTCTCCACAAAGAAAGGACAAAAGAGGCAGCAATAAAACTTCACTGCAATACATACTTTTTTTGTATCTGTGAGAGGTCTCAGGGGAACTGGTAAAGCCTTAATTTCAGGTTGAATCGCAGCGTCTGATGGCTGTACAGCTGGTTTAGGCCTCTCTGACAGAAAGCAGCTGTCCATATCCACATTTTCATACTTCATGGAAGTGGCGAAATATAAAAGCCTGTATTTTTTTTAAAAAATACATTTTAAGAGGTGCATTTCTGCTTATTTCCCAAGCAGAAGGAGAGTATTTTACAAGGCCTTTCAGTAGTAACAGGAGAAAAGGAAAGAAGAGACATCTGTGACAAACAGATTGAGAACTGGCAAATAATCTGTTCATAGAACAATATGAATCTACAATATTTTTGGAAAACCATTCTGTCTGTTACCACAGATGAAGTCATAGTAGAGAAAGCTGTGTTTTGTGCAGTATCTCCGTAAACATCAGAGACATTTTTAATGCTATTTAGAAATATAGCTGGTAATATCCATTTTCTGGCTATTATAACATCCAGATCATGAGTATCACGCATCTCTTATGTTAAAAACCAGGCAAGACTACATTTAACAATTACTACACAGGGTTTCCCAAAACAAGGCAGTTACCCCTTGACTTACTCCTTGTTAAAAATAAGGTTGCTGATACAGCCGTGAAAGGAGCCGGCCATTTTTAGCCCTAAGATGCCCTCTCCTGCTGGAATGCCACCAGCATAGAAGTTGGAAATATTAATGGGGCTCATTTCTGCTGCTGCACCAAGCCTCAATTCTGCAGGTTTACTTTCATCCACCTGTACAGTTATGATCCTGAAAAAGACAGAGTAGGGAAAACATTCAACAAGGCCTTAGAGGGTCATTTTCAGATGAAAAGCATTCCTATCAGCCTCAAAAATGTCCTCTTCTAATAAATAAAACTTCCACCACTTTGATAATTCTTTCAATGCCTTAAAACTGGAAGCCCTTCTTTAGATGATTTCTAACATGCAAAGTTTCGTGAAATATCTTTCTAAATTATTCTGATAGCTGTGTATCTTTTTTCTAATACCACTTAGTATGCTTGTACTCAAGTGCCTCGAGCTGTCTAGAGATTTTGAGAGCTTTTAGCTACACCTCTATCAGTGGCTGTATGCTGTATACAATTACCATGTAAATCAGAACATCTGCATTGACAGCAGAAAAACACAGCCCTGATTACCCCACCTAATAAGCTAGCAAAGGCAATTCCTCAGAGAGTGCAGTGAACTGACAACAACATACAATAATTAAACAGGTAGTACTCCTGGCAGTCACATGTACCTCTTATTCCGGATCAGGATGACAGAGTGTTCTTGTCCATCACTGTATGTTCCATTGGCAGACTGAAGAACTACTTTCCTAGTACTTGCTCTATCTCCAGCATTAACATGCACTGCAAGATGACCATCAATCAGCATGATGGAAAAGAAGGGCTGTAGATTTAATCAGAGGATTAATTTTTAACTGTAGCTCCATTTTCAGACACTCATTTAGCGTTTAAAAAAGAACACACATGGGAAAAATTTACCTCCAAACTTGTTGTAAACTTTTTAATGAAACTCAAAGACTAGTAGGAATTGTATTGGTACAAATACAAGTGCAAAGCCTTCTAACAGCAAACACAAAAGCTGGACATGTCTCTGGTCAAAATAACTCCAGTTGAAGTGCAGGGTTTTTTATACACACACACCCACACACTCCTTGTCTTAGAGCAGGAAACAGTAAGATTTTGTCTATGGATTCTACAAGTTCCAGCCGTCTACCAGATACACAACAGCAACCTGACTTGATTTTACAAAATAAAAATGGCAAAAACAATTCCCCAAAAGTCTTTGTTTCCAGTACTTGCCAAGTGTGCTTGTCGTCGTCGTCGCTTTTCCAGTCCCCTGCTGAGTCCAGCAAGGATGATGCCACTGCTGTTTTTTGTAGCAAAAGTTGCCATCAGTTCTGACTCTGGGCTTAAGGACTTAGGTACCAACTCAATATATCCATTGTTCATGATGCTCACACTGTGAATAGGCTATTTTATGAAGAACAGAAATAATTACTGTATTTCTCCCTACATAGTGTGCAGTAAGGAAAAAAAAATCAAATATGGATTACATTACCTTATAATTTTTAAAGATAAATCCATTTCAACTCACTGTAAACACCACTATTCACTACTTCATAAAAAGAAAGATCAGGTCACAAAACTTTAAAGTCTCCTACCTCCAACACACAGCCTTTTCTTACTCCATATGAATTCCTATGCAAGTCAAAGGTGGAACGAGATATTTCCAGATTCTTGATGCATCCCACATACATTCTACTATTAAGACCTTTCCTGAAACATAAAACAAGGCTTTCTTTCCAAGGAATAGTACTTGGAATCTCCTGGGAGAAAAGATTAATTACTCTTCAATAAGAAAAGAAAGAGAGATCTGTTTTAAAGAATGCAGTCGGTCTGGTGTTAGTGAAAAGAGACGTAGTTTAAGTTTTACTCTCACATACTAAATCTGGTCTTAAAAAGAGTCAAGATAATGTTTTGCCCAAATGGAAACACACAAGTGTGTAACGCTGTGTTGACAAATCAGGTCATTTCCCAAAACTTTAAGGTGAATCTTCAGCTGAAATAAAATGGACTGTGTGAAAGGGTAACTGTAACTGTCCGGTATGCAGTATTTATATTTCATTTTCAAGTCTGGAGGATGCCTAATTTGGTTTCTGGTTTAAGGCTGAGAAATCAAAGGCTGTCCTGCCATAATCCCTTACAGGCTGGTATGCCAGCTAAGATTAACAAGTCTGCACTCTGTAATAACTGTGCAGAGACCAATATTGTACTAGAATTTACCTTATTGTCAAGAGCATGCAGAAAGTTTAATTAGATTTTCTCTTGCCATATTTATCCTTTCACTGTGAAGCCAGTGGAAGAAATGTGACTTTGCAAGTTCAGTACGGATGTGCAATACAAAAAACCCCCATAAACTAGAGACATGCTATAAAATATGTATTTGCAATGTTTTCTGTTGATCTGTTCACAGTTGTTCCTCCTCTGTTCCAAGTTACTGAACTACAGGAATTCTAAAGTAGAACTTTTATCCTTAAGCACAGTTTTGCCCATAAATGCCATCCGGAAAATGCAAGGCTCGCACAGGTAGAGATCAAAGGAGCATCATCGCAGACAGCAGTGCTGAATGCTTGCCCAAAGAGCAGGGGGGGCTGCTGTGGCAGCTGCTGTGGTGGAAATCACCCTCAAAGGGGGAAAACAAAAATATTTCTGATCTGATCCGCAGCGTCAGACCTACCAGTGGAAAGCACCACATCAGAGTTTGAAGTCAAAGGACAGATAATTCTGTGGTATACATGCTCATAAACTAGACTTCAGAATTCACTGATTTTCTCTAATTTCAGTGGAGATAGAGTGTGTAAAAGTTTTTCCCTCACCTTACAGGAGTCTTAGCAAAGGTGCAAAAGTAAGACACTTTACCTCAGAGCCCTCGATCTTGGCAGCCCACCAATGAAGATTGGGTCCTTATCAGAGCGGTTCAGGTCTGAGGCAACCCCAGGAGATTCTCCTTGCTTCGTTTCTTTATAATTAAGGTTATATGCATCCATGACTGACAAAATTCCTGCAAAGAAAAGAGAGTAAAGATCCGGAGAAGGACATGAATACACATTCTGCCCTTCTGGCAATCTTGCCCGTAATAAAGGAAAATGTAGTCATTGACTCAGACATGTATGGACAATCTTCTTATTTTTAGAATGAGAAATTTATTGTACTTCCAGCTATTCTGTTAATCTCATTCATTCCTCTCTGCCAAAAGCAAATCTGGAGAAGTCTACAGGAAAATAGATACATATGAGAATATGTCATAGCTATTAGCACGTGTGCATTACTGCCGAAACACAGGCCCCCACAAAACAGTTGTACTAAGTAATATTAAAATGCAGAAGAGAAAATGTGATCCCTCATCTACAGACCTGGACAAAAACCTTTCAGTCTTTAAAGCCTGCTGGTATGTTTTTATCCACCAGTCTCTACACTACCTGCTCTTTATGAGATGTGCTAAACCAAGCACAAGATTTACACTGCAGTCCTTCTAAAAGTAAAGTACCATAGGGTGCGGCTGCTAAAGCCACTGCATTGGAAGTGATCAAATTTGGTTGCAGGGATGTTCCCTGCAGCTATCTTAGATATTTGTGTTTGTAAATGGGCTGACACCTGGGTTTTTCAATCTGTAGCCTACCTTGCTTCTTATTCCGATTGAATGAGATTTTATACCATGTTCCATTGTTGTAATGATTGTCTGTTGTAAGAGCAAGAGGTCCTGAGCCAAGATCAACAGTCAGCCTCACTTTGCCATCAACAAGCTCAAGGGACAAGAAATCTCTCTGAGAGGAAGAAAAAAAAACCCAAAACAAAAACAGATTACAAACAAACGACAGATTACATTCCTGGAAATAAAATCTTCCTGCAGAACGCATCCCTGGCAGGTTTGGGCTATGTGTGGAAAAGATTTAGTAACTCTTGTACCTGGACTATTTGTTAGGCCCAAGATGCTCATCTTCACTATATTTAGGAAAATTAAGTTACAAGTATCTCACGAGGATGCATTTTTGTTTTGTTTTGTTATTATTCTTACTTAAATGCATCGTAAAGTTTGATTACGCAGCAGAAGAAGGGTTAAATAACAAAGTCACATTTTCCTGGTTTTGAATGAAGTTGAAAGTAATTTGATTTGACAGTTAGCATAATGATCAAACACCGCAATGTTCTTTCTGCAAGAAGCAAAGACCTTCCTCACACAGTAAAAAAGACTTTCTGAATTGTATTAAAGGTGCCCCCTCTGAACTGTAAAGCTTAAATCAGATATTATTGTGCAATGTATTCAGGCAGTGAGTACATAAAGCAGATGAATAATGCAGTGACTCTGAAAGAATCTGTATCCAAACAAAGCTTTTCCTTCCATCAGGAACAGAAAACCACCATCTCAGTATGTAGTAAACTGCATGACATGACAATGAAGGTCTGGTGATGGGTCTGGGTTATACTGCTTTTGCAGGAGTTTTATTTAATTTGTTTCAGTTTACTGAATTCTCATCTCACAGATTTAATTCAATATGGTTTTTCATTATTATATTGTCCTTCTGCAAGCTCAGTTCCAAAACATTTTTACATTCTGAAAAGGTTCCTTCAACTGAAACAAACTAGTTTCTTGTCCTTACTGTTTCCTTTTCTATCCTTTAGTTAAGTAAGCACTAATTTTAGTCCAAAATAATTGATTTTTATTCTAAAATTAAAATAAATTGTGAAGCGTTCTTTTCACTGTTTAATTTTGCCCTCAGTTTAGGTGAATACTTGCTCTAATGAGTTGTCTCTAGGGTTCTTTGCCTTGTGATGCCAATCACAGGTGATGAACTACACAAAAGTAGTAATATGCTCCAATATAAGTAAGCTGAAAAATAAAGAAAGCAAATGATCTAAACACAGTTTATGACAGTTTAGGAACCCGATCCATTTTCTTACAGTGCCATTTGAAGCAAGATACAGAAGAAGCCCATTCGGTGAAAAGGTACTGAAAAATATTATTATTTGAGTCACTGTTGAGCGGAGTGCCTTCTCCACAACTGAGTATCCACTGCCATCAAAATGGAATGAAGTGTCCTCATCCTGTGGGCTACAGAAGTAGAAAACCAATATAAAAAATGTAAATTTTTATATACAATGTAAGAAAAGTTAGATCATAGAATCATAGAATGGTTTGGGTTGGGAGGGACCTTAAAGGTCATCTAGTTCTAAGCCTCCTGCCATGGGCAGGGACACCTTCCACTAGACCAGGTTGCTCAGAGCTCCATCCAACCTGGCCTTTAACACTTCCAGGAATGGGGCAACCACAGCTTCTCTGGGCAACGTGTTCCAGTGCCTCACCATCCTCACAGTGAAGAGTTCCTCCTAATATCTAGTCTAAACCTACTCTCTGTCAGTTTGAATCCGTTCACCCTTGTCTTGTCACTCCATGCCCCTATAAATGGTCTCTCTCCAGCTTTCTGATCAGCTCCCCTCAGGTACTGCTCAGCCAGTGCAGCCCCCAGGCAGTAATTTAGAAAGTGTGGGAAACCACTTGAACCTTGATGTAACGAATAACTGAAGGATTCCAGTCAAAGGCCGCTTTCGTTACAGAACTTCACAACACATGGATTTAGCCATGGGAGAGGATGCACACGAGGTAAGTGTTCTTCCCTTATGTATGAAAATAAAAGCCAAACCCAATGATTTCCTAAGGGAAAGAATAATTGTTACAGCATAGACCCTCTAAATTAAAACATGTCATCCATTTATCAAAATGCTCTGTATAATTGCACTTTCAATACATGTTCTATTAGCCCCTTTCCCTGCAGTACAAGACTCGTAAAAAATATTTCATACAATCAAGCAGCACCCTCTGCTGTTTCTACATAAAATATTCTGCAAAGGGAATATGGACAAGCACATTTCTTTTCAATTCCTTAAACATAAAAACAGGACAGTCTGCAAAAGGTACCAAGCTCAGTTGCAACAGTTTTGCTATGGTTTCTTTTTACGAGACTGTTTCTTTCCCTAGGAAAGAATAAATTTGTCTCAGGGAAAACTACTGGAGAGCAAAGATTCCAAAGTATTTTGGTTCACTGGTAGTCCCTACTTCCAATGCACAAAATAGAGGGTAACAATAAAACTCCTCTGAGAAAGTGATTAAAAAATTAGAATTCCATACAATGAAGTTATTTGACACCACTGGCACATTCAGATTAATGTGCTCGGAACTGTAAGTTAATGATCAATGAAACACTGCAACATCTGAGCTCCTTATTTTTAGTAACACAAACATATAGTATTACAAATGTAAATTATTCTAAATGTGTTAAAAAAAAAAAAGAGAGAGAGAGTGAGACAAAATACCTTCCAAAACAGCCATGGCACTTGCCCTCTCTTTCTATGTAGTTCCAAAGACCAACAGATTTGCCATTCAGGGATGCCTCTCCTAGGCACCCTTTAAAATGGGTCACCTTAACAGAGGGTGATTTCTATAAGACAAGAAATACTTCATGAATACAATTAATATTAAGTACTCTGAAAATTATGCAGCAAAATTTTTGCTTGGTTGTTTTCCTTTAACTTTGTTAGATATAAATGATAATAAGAGAACAACATGTTTTAGCGTAACTATTAACAATTATCATTCAAATAATAATAGATTAGTACATCAAAAAAGTAAAATAACTATGTCCTTGACCTACTTACACACCTCACGGCATGAATAACAATTGCAAACTAAAAGAAGCCATGGAAGAAGCAAACAAAACCCAAATTCATTTTATAACATCTATACCTGGTGCATGCACACACAGCCTGTCCTGGTTAAAACTTTACGCAAAAATTTCCAGGGAAAATTAACTTCAGGATCCTCGAACACCCTTACAGCATCTCTGCTTTATGCGCAGAGTACCTGGCATTTCTTCATGAAGTAACCAAATCATGCAATTATTTCTAACACAAAAGTATTTCTCAAACATGTTCAAAACAATTAACAGAAGGCTGATCTCAAAATTTAACCTTGATTTGGCCTCCAAGTCCTCCAATAAACATTAGAGTAGACTTGTTAACATCCAATATGCTGGCTGTCCCCGGAGAGGTTCCAGATTTAGGTGAAGGCTTCTGGTCAGAGTTCATTTCCTCTATGCTGAGTGTACCTGTTTTTCCAAACCTGCCAAATACAAATGGTAATAAACAGTCTTAGAAATCATCAGGCTTAATCAACCAATACTACTGGCTTCTTTTTCTAAGGACACGAAAAATCTCATCAATGAAAAAGTCAGTGGATGGTTTGTGCACAACACTCACGGTACTCTCGTTTTAATTACCTGGTGGCATGTATTCTGTGCCATTTGTTGTTGTCGATTTGAAAATCAGGGTATTCCACTCTTGCTGATCCAGAGCCCAAATCCCAAAGAAGAGCTACCTTACCACGTCGCATCTCCACCGCCAGGAAGTCTGTCTGAGAAACAGCAGAGCCTATTCTAATTCATGGCCTCAAATGTGCATTTTCACCAGTAACACGGAGAAAGCCTTTTCAGATTCATGTCCCTACATCCCATATTACAGGAGTTGACTTTTAGCAAAATCAGGCTTTTCTCTCACTTCTAATGAAACAAAACTCGCTCAGGTTATATGCAAGTAGGTGAATGTTTTCTTTATATAGATATATACATGAGACATACAGATACATAGATTATCAGAAATATACACTACTGAGTGTATGAGAGAGGACTTTTCAGTCTGTCAAAAAGTACTATCACATGATAGCATGCCCCAAGGAGATAACAGCTGCGCATTTATTGGGATTACAGAGGGAATGAAGAGGAGAGCAATGTGACAGTGAGCCATCATGCTCCTTTTCAAGTGGGTGAATGCACTGTGCTCATGAGGGCCAGCTTCAGGAAGTTTA
>VZTA01012449.1:0-27720 GCA_013398855.1 Mohoua ochrocephala | reverse complement strand
AGGGGGAAGGGGTTAGTACGAATCACATTTGTCTGGACTTAATTTGGGACATCCCCCCACATCAAAATCTCTGTGAAACTTTCCTCTGGGAGTACTCTGTATCCTAATTGTAGTGATTCATATCTTGAATGTAGGATCAAAACATCATTTTTGAGGATTGGCACTGGAAAGAAACAAGTAACCAGAACTGAAAGACATATACCCAAGAGTCCAGAAAAGTTTAAATATCAAATAAAAATAAATAGTCTCCTTAAAATGAACACTGAAATGAACAAACTCTGCACTTATATTTTTAATCAGCAACAGAGATTATCTGGCAAATATTAAATTCTCCCAAATCTGTCAGTTGTTAATTGCTTCAGCTGTTCTATTTGGGAATATTTGCATCTCCGTTTGAACACTTTCCAGAACTGAAGGAACAGAACTGAAAATTATTCTGGAAGTCTCTTCCTTTGTTTCTCTTCATTTCAGAGCATGTGCTGAACATTGCAACTCCTGTAATGGTATTTTTATATAAATGTTTGTCCTTGTTAATCTGACTGCATATCACATAGATCTTTAGCCAAAGAGAAAGAAACCTAGTTTATTTCACAGATATACACAGCAAAACGCATTCCCATCTCTCTTACTGAACAGCAGATGTGCATTTGCATGTATTTGCTACAACTAATAATTCAGAGTCCTTACAATCAGGAGCCATAGCCTTAAAATGTTACAAGAGCTAAAGTATTTTACAAGTCAATAATGGCTTCTGTTTCAGCATAGAGTTTAAAGGTTACATTCCTAATTGTCAGGGGACTTTGCCTTTCACGGCAAATGTGTGGAGACCTCAGTTACAAATGTTGCCTAAAATACATTATCACAAACTCAGTCCACTGTGAGTCATGTAGCAACGCCTACTGCCTAAAATACGGACTAGCAAGCTGCTTATTTAAATAATTTTTGAAATTACAGCTGCATTGCATACGAAATTCTGCAAAGCAAACAACCTTATAGAACTTATTAACTCTCTTCTTCGATCTGTCAAAGGACCCTTATCAGAGAGTTTTCAGAAATTTCAACAGAGACTATAATTGAAAAAGTTAATTTACAAACACCTTCTATAACAGCTCAAAAGCTGTTGATGTTGAAAGTCAGAACATTCTTGTACTATGGAACAAAACATTTTGAGACATATTTGTAAGTGCAAAAAAATCTATTTGACGTTCCTAATAAGAAGAAGAATAAATGGTACATTTCTGGTCCATTTTCATGTCTGTACAGCTTCTATACAGTTCTATATTCAGCAGAAGAGTCTGCTGAGCAAAATGAGACATACTACCAACACAAGCCCTCTATCCTGCTTAATCCAAAGCATTCAATAAAAAAAAAAAAAGTCAAATTTTCAGAAATATTCTACTAAATCCTTGTCCCTTGAAGCCAATACTAATATTCCTACAGTTTTTGGAGTGCTATGGCATTAGTCAGTATTTCTGCAACTGGAACAAAACATTTGCTGACTTTTGGAACAGCAATTTTTTAATCTTGCCATGTCTGGCAATAAGTACTAATAATGACTATAAAAGCCATTTCAAAATAGTCTTTAACTGGGGTCAAATCAAGACAACAGAATACAATCACAAACAATGTCTCAGAATGCTTCAAAAATGCCTTGGTTTCATTTGCAAATCTTTGTTATACATGTTCCAGTGACAATCAATTGTCATGTCCCTCAGCAGGCCTGATATGTCCTGGGCTTGCAATCGACTGAGACAGTTTTATGCCATCTCCCAGCCAAAATCAACACAGAGATGTGCATTAGGGTGAGATCTGAAAGAATCTGAAATCTGTGAGTCTTTTCACTTATTGCAAGGGAACTTTCTATTACATCCAAGTTAACAGGCTTTACTATTGATTTTAACAGACTTCTACAAGACTTTGTTATTGATTTGTATCACATGGGATGACCAAGTATCATCAAATCACGTAACTCCAAAACAAAGTTCATACAGGTCCACCTGGGCTAACAATCTCTCACACTGCCACTTATTATGGCAAAACGTTTCTCCAGATATCTCTTCAAAACAGCAGTGCTGCATGGCAGAGACACGTGAAATGAAGTTTTTGGTAGCACAGGCTTACTTTAGGACCGTGGTAGCATTATGGTGCTGTTGAACAAAATCCTTCTTGCGCAATGCATCCAAAAGGGCAGAAATATCATCCTGTAGGCTCTGAGATGTAACATTTGACAGCGGCAGATCCAGGCCCAGGGTTTCATTTAGTGACATAGCAACTTCAGTAAGTACTGAGTAGGAGAGGAAACAATTCAGTCATAACATCAAAAAAAAAAAAAAGAACATATTTCAATCCCCTGTGCAAACTGCAGCATTTTCCATGTAAACAGGACTTTAAGAGTTCCAAAGGACATACCCTTACTAAATTCTGTACAGAAATGGAAATATCTTAAAAACAGGATACCTTTGATGGTTGTATGTACTGTGTCAATGAAGCCAGTCAGTTCTTGACTTTTATTCCTGGTTTTCTGAGTCATTGTGTCAAGTTGCTGAGCTTTTTTCAAAAAACTAGTTGTCTAGAAAAAAATCAGAGAGAATATCTGACAGTTCTCCTAAAACACTGATTAATTCCTGACACTTGCATATGGTTTTTATGCTTATTTTCTTAATATTGAGAATATTTTAGTGTAAGGAAACTATGCGTTTTGATAAGGTGGATCTAACTGGTTCATAAATCCCTGATGCTTCCATGCTTGCAGATGCCTTAATTGTGTTTTAAGTTCCAGACTCTCAGATCAGAGTTATTAATTATTTCCATAATCAGTGAGCTCATAATTATCAAAGCTATCTCTTTAACTAAGTAAATATTGCATAATTTTTTAGGTAGAACTAATGTTTGTTAAGAAAATCACTGTTCTGGATACATCAATATTGACAATAACAACACTCAGTGAAAGCACCTGGTTAGATTCTGTGTACATGGTCAGAATATTCTAAGAACATATGGTCAGCAAATGAGATCTAATGGCTGAAGTACTATTGTCTATTTCCTACCTACAATTATTCTTCTGTTAAAACTGGATAAAGAACACAAATGTTGTCTGCTTTTCCTGTGAGATTTCAACAGATTTAATTCTCCTTAGATCATTTTAAACACAATACTACAGGTATCAAGGACTTTTTGGTCCTTGAATACTCAGCTATAACATAATTTTTAATAAACTCCACATGTTAAAACCAATGAGAAAAAAGTAACTCACTCTGTCCAGTTTTAGGACATTAAATGATCACGGTGCAAAAAAACTTGACTTTAACAGAAACCATGACAATTTCCTGTACAATATCATAAACCACTGTAGTTTGCAGAAGAAGTCCACAGAGCAATTAACTCCCCTTTTCAGGAAGACTACAGAATGGACTGAATTCTTTCACTGAACTCTACAGATTTTAAATAATTTCTGAACAAGTCTCTGGCATTAAGCTTCTATGCTATGAAATCTCTAATGATTTCTCCAGTTAGGCTAAGAATAAAGAAGCCAGCACCTACCTCTTCATGCAAGTGATCAATTCCTCCTGATAAATTCAGAAGACTTTCTTGTGCTGTATCTAACGAGTAAGTTGGATCTTCTCTAGGAACTATAGACCTCTATAAGAAACGAGAAGTAACAGCTCACTGTAATTTGAAGACTTCTTTGTGGGTCCAGAAAAGTATTGGGAAGGAAATAACTGTGCACCCTATTTAGATTATTTATATGCCGTTGAAAGGACTGATTTTCAAAGCACACAGGATGACATAAAGTAATTACATACATTGCAGCTCATGAACACAGTGTACCGTTTCTTTAAATAAGCAAGAATACAGCCGTGTTGTATTTTTAATTGAGTAAAAAGGAAGGAAGCAGCATTTCTGCATCCCTGATTCTCAACTTCACCACAGTCTGAGAGCCCAAGTAAACTACTTTGAGAAGTCCCAGGGCCCTTCAAATTCAACGTTTCATCCAGTCCCATAGCTGCTACCATTTCAGCAGCTGGTCCTGTCAGAACAGCTGCACTAGGGTGTATCTGTGAGGATGACCCTGGAGATAAGCAGTCCTGTGGGTCCCTTTGTCAATGAGAAAGAATAATGTGTTGCATTTGCCTTCGAGGTCACCTCAAACCTCTCCATATGGCAATTAATAAGTCATTGTGCCCAGGTCTGTAATATTTGGTACAGTCAAGGCCTGCAACAGAATACCACTTCTCTAAAGATGCAAAGAAACCTAGGGCATCTCTTACAGAGAGAGCAAGACAAGGAAAGGTTATTTTTAGATTTCAGATGTTTCAGAGCCAATCACTGTAAATACCATAGTAAGTATAGTGTGTGTGTGTGTGTGTATATATATATACACACACACACATGTAAGTAAAGTCCAAATTTTTTAAAAAGTAATGCATAAGAATATCCAACAGCCTTGTGTCGAATGAAAATCTCAATGTCTTTTCCTCAGCATGAAAAACAAGTGAAAGAGAAAGCTAAAGTCCTTGAGCCTCCTGGAATAAAGCCCAGCAGGTTTCTTTAAAAGGCTAGTTCAAAAAAGCAGAACAGGACAGCAACCAAGTTTAGGTACGTCAAGAGGAGTAAAGCAGGAGGCTTTAACTAGAAAAACAAAACAAATGAAGTCTTCCATAGGACTGGAGGTGCAGAAGCAATGAGGAATGGACAACCTGATTTGATAACTTTTTCATTACCGAAGGACCCACAGAAAGGTGCAGAAAAGAGGAAGCACTCGAGTTCCCAAGCTACCAGCATGAGTCAGACACAACACAGTGCAGGGGACAGCCCTCTGGGGAAGATTCATAACTCACAGAAATAAACTTGGGGATTTTTCTGGCCTCCAGCCACAGTTACTTTGGCACAAGGCAAAAGGCAAGGTAATCTTTAACTATCCAGAAAAAGGGGAATACCTGCTTCCAAACAGAGAAGAATTGTGAGACTATCAACTTACCCCCAAGATTTAGTTGTTTAAAAAGCACTGGCCTAACATAAACAAAATTACATGAGTGACAAGAAGTTTTATACCACTTTAAGCACCTCACTTCCAAGAAAGTGCCAGCTGGCTTTGAGTTAATTTTAATACTGAAAAAAAATGTATGTACTGAAACTTAAAAAGTAAGAAGTAAGTAGAAGCTTACTTAAGTAGTTAAGGTAAACTTACTGTAAGCTTACTATAGCTAAGAAAGTTAAACTTATGTAAGAAGTAAGTAGAAACTTAAACAACCTTTATTTTTACATAAGATTTGACTTTTCTTTGCAATCAAAGTGATAAATAAAAGCTACAGGTGAGTAATATTTCCAAGTAAAAGATGATGATGCTCCTTTACAAACACAAAACAATTATCGAAAGCAAGTAAATTGTATCCTTGAAGTATTGCAATAATTCAGTACACGTATGCCTTAGGACATAAAGGAAGGGAAGTATAACTAAAGCTCTCAAACTAAAAGGTTAGCAACTAAAATTAAAGGATAAGAGTATCTCTGCTGAAGCATAAACATGTAATTTAATCAAGTTTGCCATCAAATATTGTACTTCTTAACATTTTAAAGTACACTGATTGGAATTCATTCTGCCTTATATCTTAAATAGAAGAAATTATAACTCGAAATTTTAGTTTGCTGAATTTGGCAGCACAAAAAGGTTCACACTATTTTGATTTTCTTGTGATATGGTGAAATACAAAGAAGATAGCTTCACAGATAGCTTCATAGATCCAGTGCTTGTCTGCTTGACTATTGCTGAGAAGACTCTTATCAATAAATGTTTCTATTTTTAGTAGTCATGAAGCAGGGAGGATCCTGTTTATCTCTGTTTTTGTGCAGAGGCCACATGAACTTATTCCTCAGCAACAATAAATGACATTCTAGAATCACCAAAAGCGGTATTTCATGCTTTGTTTATGGCGAGGGAGGAGCTGAAGGGAAGTTTGCCCCAAGCAGCCTGAAAGGGTCCAAGACTGAAACATTCCACCTGACCTTAGTGTCCTGAGACGGAGGACAGAGTAAGGCACTTGGACTGCCACACAGCCAAAAAAGAAAGCAAACTGCTGCACCCCAAGCACCCTGGCTAATGGAGAAGCAGCCTACCACTCCAGGGAAGGACTCTGGGGACTCCAGGGAAACAGCCTCTAGATCTGTGCCTTGACAGCTCTTTAGCAAAGGGACCAAAAAGGGAGAAGACCTGGCCTGCTGTTTCTATTTCACCACTGAAAATTAATCCCCTTGCTGGCCAGCCTCAAGAATGCACACAATCCAGGTGAAGCACATACATACAGCACATTCAGAAATCCTATTGCTGACTGAAAAATATATTAATCAATTTATTTAAATGCCAGTGCAACGAATGAAAATGAACTAATACAGGCAGCTAAATAACTTCAGGTATACTTCCATAGCAAACATAATGGCCTTAATCTGGTATCACACATATCAAGCCGTGAACTTCAGGAGGCCTTCTGTCAAATTACCAGCGCCTGTGAGTGGCTGCAAGTTTTGCTTCAAAGGTGTGACTGAGCATTTCCACTATTTATGCGTTCATTTTACCTTCAGATGTTGTGTGGCATTCTCCAGCTCTGACAGTATCCCGTAGGGCACGTGGTCAATACCAGTGAGGTTCACTGAAAGTATGGCCTCGCTGAGGTTATCCAAACTGTTTAACAGAACTCCTGTGCAGTTGTCATCACAAGCTAAATAAACAATTTTAAGGAAGCAATATTAGTATTAAAATAAAGACAAAAAATACAGCAATTTTGATATAGCCAGTATGTGCCCTCATCATTTACATTAAGAGTGGTAAAGTATAGTAACTTTAAATACACAGATTTGTAGTCTTGCCTTTCCCTTCCTGCCCAAGAGTGAATTTATTCCAAACACATTCTCCTTAGGTTAGCACACATTAGAGCCCTATTGGTCCTGCTAACTACTGAGCTGCCTGCTGTATTGTAAGCTTATTGAGCCTATTTAGCAATTTTGCAATAAATCCATGTTGAAGCCACTCAGTCAAACAGGTTAGGCAGACAGGAAATTCAAGCCTACAGTCCTGTAATTCTATTTACTTCCAGTTGTTTGGGGTTTTTTTTAATTATTTATACAAAATAAAACCTGAGTTCTAAATCCTGAGTAATCATAGAAGCAGATTATTGTACTAGAGGTGTCTTTTTGCTACCTACACTCCCATAAAGAATTACAAGACTAATTATTGGGGGAATATGATTTATTATTGGTGGAGAATGCCTATAAACCTGGGATAATTCCAAAAGTATTATCACAGCAACCTCACAGCCAAAGGGTCAACGACATAGGAATTCAAGATCTTCCAATAAATAAAGGTATTATACAGTCAGAAAAAGCCTTAAAATTATCTTTCCTTAAACTTGTTTGTAACACTGAATAAGCAATTTGAGGATTAACTGCCCGTCTGATGTTATGATCTCCACTGTAGCTTCCTCTGTGTTCACAGGATGGCTGAGGTTGGATAGGACCTCCAGAGAATGCCTCCTTCAAACCTCTCCATTTTACAGAACTAATGAGTTGTTAAGATTTCCTTCCTTCACAGAAAGAGCAGGGCTCAGCATCATAAACCCATCCAAGGAATAACCACGTGCACATAAACATCACTGGAGCGGCCCACAGCCCATTGGGAAAGCAAACAATTTAAAAACCACTTACACACACACTCGTCTTCCACCAGAAGGTGCCTCGGCTCACACTCCTCACAGAGCTGTCCCGTCACCCCCGGCTTACAGAGGCACTGCCCGGTGCCACCATCGCAATTCCCGTGAACAGAACCGCCCGGATTGCACTGGCACGGCTGGCAGCTGCCACCGGGGAGCTGGGGGTCGCCGTAATAGCCAGGGGAGCACCTACACAGGGAGGAATGGCACACTGAGCATCAGGGGATATCCGTCATGGCATCAGATGCTGCATTTACTGATAGGGTGGGTTTTTTATTAGCAGTTCAACAGCAACTAGAAAATCACTCTAGTCCTTGAGTCCTCATATAAATGAGTCCTTGAGCACTCATTTATACACTTATTTATGAACACTGAATAATCTGAGTACACATAGGGCTCATATTAACCAAACTGTCCTTGGGAGCTGGGAATAAAAGGGAACATCATGTGTAACTCACCTTTCACAGTACTGTCCTTCATATCCTGGGAGACAAGCATCACAGTGGTAATCCTGAACACCTTTCAGGACACAAGTGGGACTAAAACTGAAGGAAAGATAAACAAATACCTGCTATCATATAAATAAAAGACCATACAAAGACAGACAACACCTTCAGCCACATGTTAAATACTGTAAGCAACAGCATCTTCTGTTTAATTTGATGCATTGCTCTAGAATTTGTACTTCAGATTAGTTAAGTTTGCTTTCCCAGTGTGGTTCCATTACTGCATAAGATGCTAGAGCACATTATGGCCTTCCTTTTAAAAGCTAAGACAATATAAAATGGATGCTGTATGATATGGCTATAACTGAGACTTGCATGAGGACACCAGAATTGCTAGACTCTCATTCTGACTCAATTATACACAAGCAAACAACAAATATGCTTTTTAAGCTTCTGAAAAAAAACCAGCTTGCACAGCATTTTGTTTTTCAAAATACAAAGTTAACTGTTCCTCTACCAAGCAAGCAGATGTATACATTTCAGACAAAAGAGTACTTGTTCTTCCCCTTGGACTGATCTCATGAAAAGTTCCTGCATTGAGTGGGGATGGCCTGAATCTTTGTAAATACAAAAGTACTGTTCTCTGAATGAAGAAAGGACCCACATTTCAAACTAAACAATGTCACAGCAACTTAGTCAACGGTCTATAAAACGGTCCATGTGTCTGTTCTAGTCTTAGAGAAAAAACTGACTCATCTACCACCTGATCTTTTTATTTTAAAATTTCACAGTTACCAGTACCTGTGAACATCTCGGAATGCAAGCTCCATTTACCAAATAAAAATAGGCAGCATTCAAATGTCTAAAAATTAAGGCCATGTAACAATAACCAACTCCTGTTGCCATACTGTAGGAGGAGCAGAAGGAGTAGGAGGTTAGACAAACAACACAAGGAATAAGAAAAGGTAAAATGCACACTAGATTTAGTAAATTCTGGTTACCTAACAGGGTTGGCTCTGGGACAGGCACAAAGAGAGCAGTCATTGGCAGATCCAAGCACTTTTCCATAGTAGCCTGGGGCACAAGCACTGCAGTGATCACCAACTGTGTTATCTCTGCAGTTCTGAGACACAAAAAGGAATTCAGGCGGTTTAAAACAACAACAAACAACAGGAGCAACTTTATCTACCCCCACCCCCCAGTCAATACATGTGAACAGTTTCCAGCAATCATCTCTACATGTCACTACCCATTGGTCAGCATTCTCTGAGTGAAAAAACCTTTTATTCAAAAATAAACAGAATGGCAGAGTATTTTCTCCTGTGTGAATGCCCCTTCAAGCAGGCTGACCTAATTTCTTTTCTAAATTTCCATTAAAGTTTATGTATTTCTGCTACTATTAATCCAATTCAGGCCAGGACATCACAGCACAAAACAAAAAGTCCTAAAAAAAACACCAAAACAAACAAACAAACAAAAAATCCAAGCAAAAAACCAACCAACCAAACAAAACCTGATGGAAAAATTAAACAGAATACCTGAGTTTTCTGTTTCAGTTTCAGCAAATGCTGAGGACTATCCACAGTTAGGATTCACAGATCCTACATTTAATTTGTCAAGAGTACTGATCAATAACCAGTGCTATTAATATTAAAACACTAAATTGGCATTACAAGCACGATTTAACTGACTAGTCCCCCAAGTGAATAAAAATAAACTTCTGCTTCCCCCCCTTCTTTCTTTTTACCTTTCTTTTCTCTTTTTCTTTTGCTAGTGTGTATTTTAGGTTAGTTGACGAGAGTAAACAGTAGCAATGCAACCTCCTATTATATGGGAGCAGAAGTCAGAGGTGAAAACCAACTCTCTTGCCTCCACCACTCAGATGGAAATGTCTAAGTAGTAATCTCAAGGCACAGATGACTTGCTCTCCCTCAACAAGAAATTAAGAGGAAGAATGATGCATATTCACCTGTGTGAAAGACCTATGCAATTTGGCCTGGTAAAAGTGAGAACCTTAGTTCTTATTCATGTGATACATACTTTTGGATGAACCTGAAAGCAAAAGAATGGCTCAGAAAAGCCAGAAGGGCTAAGGAAACTCACTTAAAAACTAACTTCAAGAATGAATTCAACAGAAGTTGACTTTGATGTAACCCACTCGCCACTGGAAAAATAAAGCAACTGGAAAAAAAATTAGGAAAAAATAGTGAGCAATGCCAGGGAACAGACTTAAACATGCCTTATTTGGCTAGCTGAGAATTTGCTGTCCACAGGCTGTCAGACCACAAGAGAGAGGAAATGTGTTTATCATATGTGACCCCTCTTTGCAACCTTTGGGATAAAACGAGAAAAGTGATCAAATTAACTTAGCTGAGGCATATCCCTATAATACTTTAGTCCCTGGGTATTAAAAAGCCTCATTTAAATCTGCCCAGAGGAGTCTCTTCCTAAGAGAGAAAGAATTTGTGTTTAAGTCTGTGGTGAGGTATGGCTTACTGCTTCCTTTAATTCTTTTTGTGTGCATAAGCAGACCTTCTCCAGAAGCCCAAAAAGTCTCACAGAAAAACAGACAAACTCAACTGATACACAAGTAATGTTAAAATTAAAACTAAAATAATTAACGATTTTGATTATGTTAGTGCCCCAAAACTTTGCTAATTTTACTGAATGAACCATAAGGGAAACTATTCAGCTTTTCCATCTTTCAGAGCTGTGAGGGGGAAAAAACCACATTTTATCCAACTAGTACAGACATATACTTCTCCCAAAAACTCCTTCGACAGGTTACTGCCTATGTATGTTCAGGTGAAATCAATACAAGAATGTATAAGAGGTACATACCAAGCACTTTCCAGTGTCAGGATCACAGGATTCACTGTGGTTGTTGCACTGACATGGCACACAAGGTGCTATCAGAGTGTGAGGCTCTCTTGCACTGAGTTCTGTGTGCTTTCCCCTGTAGTATCCTGGAGCACAGCTCTAGTTGCAAGAGGAATAAAATAAAATTGTTTTAAAATTATCACAGCTATCAACAGCTACAAACGATTTTAAAAGCCATTTAAGTAATTTTTTTTTTTTTTTTTTTTTTACTTTCACACTATTAGACACACAAAAATGATTCAAGCATTCTGTACCTGACAGGACAATCCAGTGTAACCAGCAGGACATCTACATTGCTCTACAAGATGAGCTACAGGCCTGCCTAGATGCATTTCTTCAAACTTGACTGCAACTTCCATTGAGATATTTGCAATTCTACAAGATATATGCAGAAGAGAGTGTGAACATCTAAAGAAGCACTAACGCCAAAAACAAAATCCAAAAACATTTTCATGCTTCAAGGTCAGGGCTACGATACATAATCTTCCATAATTCCCTATGCAAATATCTCAAAAACTGAAGATTTTTTACTTATTTATGGGATTTAAGAACCTACAATGAAACAGATCAGAAACTATTAAAAGTAATAAAGGTTGATCCCTCTTGGTCTGGAAAACTTGCCCAACTCACCATGCAAGAATATGTAATTCTTCCTGAGAAACATTAGTCAACTACTTTTGTCTTGTGCCACAATTTTGGACAGAGGTAACAAAAAGATAGTTGAGGGCATGTGAATCAAAAATAACACAAAATCTGGAGGTGGAATCAGACTTCTTCAGAGCTGTGAAGATGTACAGATATTGGGTTTTCATTGGATACATCTTTACTTGTCTTGTGAGTTTCCAGACTGACAGATGCAATGACCATATCCCATCCTCTCCCTCTCATTAGTAACTTAGTTCTGCTCAAAAGGGCAATAAAATGCTACTATTCTGTGGTGGGACTATCTTAGTACCACTGCCCAGAGTGTTTCAAGCTACAGGAGACACCTAGATTGATACAAACCAAAGAACTCAGGGGACCGTGTGCTTCAACTGAAAAAAGAAACAAAAAATTCAATATCCATAAAAATAAGATGGGAAAGAAATAATTTAGAAAATATAAAATGTTTGGCTATATCATCAGTCCTGCAGAACACTGCATCAGTCTGTTCCTCTTTGTGTGTTTTGCTATCAAAGTAAGCAGCAGAGTCATTTAGTGTTTCACAGAAAGAATTAAAGAGTGATTCGGCTGCCATTAAAAGTCATAAATGTTTTCTTGTCAGAGGAAGAGCAAGTCGTAAATAGGAAATCGCAAACTTCTCTAAGGTAAGTCTTTACTGTATAGCTCAGGTGGGATTATTTGTAGGTTAAATTACAGTAAATGCAATACCATAAATAAATGCAATCAGAGGTTGCTTTACCTGCTTTGCTGCAATCCTTGGCCATAAGCTGCCTTGATAAGGATGTATTCAACGTTGCTGAGCACAGACATGAAGTCAGAACGTAAGACAGGCTCATCAGACACAGAGTTAAAATACTTCCAAGAATCCTATGGAAACGTAACACATTATTGTTATTATATCTTATGTTATTTATTATTATTAATTAAAACCATGAACATTCACGTTTACTTCAGGGTAATGCTGTGTTCCTCTGGTGTTTGGCCTTACCTCCTTCATTTCTACTTCCTTGTCAGTTCTTACTCCATTTTCTGGAGAAGGGATGTCTACATAGATGACCAACTTGCTGGTGTGACCTCCTTTCATTAGAATCTGTGGCTCAAAATTTGAGGTTCCAAAGCCATCCAAAGCATAAAAAGCAACAGTATATCTCAGCTTCCCTCCATAGGCCATGAGCTGTTTGGATTAAAATTGATTACTATTATTTATTCTAAGGTTCAAACTACTAGTTGAAAATATTTTAACACCATCTGTAGACTGGAAAACTGCCATAAGAATTGGCAATAAAACATTATAATTGACTTAAACTCAGTGGATTTTGCACCAAGGTTAAATGCATATTTCTAAAAAGCAGTCTTAGTTTCTTTACCTAAACCCTTTCAAGGTTTCAATTTTAATTCAATTCCTAAGCAACAGAGATTACATGATCTATATACTGATTCTAGCATCAATGTTAAAAATTCCTTCAGGTTCTACAATGAAATCAAATATATCACTGTCCCCCCACCTAGAATCGCTGAAGTAATTAAATATGGGTGTTACCAATTTACAAGGGTAAATTTCTGGGTCAAGAAAAATCTTGTTAGGAAAGGGTAATGTAAATATATCGTTTGTGCTTGCTATAAATAAGTTCAATCACTGAATAGTTGTATTATGACCTACAAGAATAGAACTAATGTAGAAAAATGTTAGGAAGGTGAAGTAACTATTCTACAGTAAAGGAGTGTCTATTAGACAACAAAGTTATCTACAAAGCATTCCAATTATTAAATGTTCTTACCTGGTCTCCCTGAAACTGCTCTGGCAACTTCCAGTAAAATGTTTCTGTATTTAAGTATTTTCTGACTACGGCAGCATCCAATAAAACATCAGGAAATTGTGAAAATACTCCTTCCACTGTGCCAGACAGGTTACTTTGAGCTACTACACGCAGAACGGCCTGATCTGGAGTTAATGTTATCTGCAACACAAAGAGCAAAAGATTCGTTCAACAAAACACCCTGTTTACAATTTCAGCTGCTTTGAAACAATCAATAGTCCACCTTAGAGTAATAAATGCCCAACTCAAAAAACTGGAAAACACATTTGATATTTACCTTTTTAAGAAGTGAAGAGTAGAACGCAACGTTTCAGAAATAAGAGTATGACCATTTACCATTTGCTTTCTTTTCTGTTCTGACCTATGCCACTGTAAGCCAGTCAGTACACTCAGCCTGATGCATTGAATGTTCACACCAGGGTGGTACCTAACATGAGGATAACAACTAACTGGTGTCTGTGTAGTTATATTGTTTTACTTACAGGAATTCTCACGTGGTCTTCTAGTTCTGAGCAAGATGTGGACATCCCAAAACAGAAGCATGGGGTACATCCTAGTGCATTGTCGGCAGACAGACCAAAAGTTCCAGGTTTACACTCACTGCATTGTAGACCAAATACATTTTTCTGGAGGAAATTTTAAGGGGGAAAAAAAAAAAAGTAACAGCACACTCATAATACTTCACTATCTAAATGAAAGATGATTCTTTTTGGAAGAAAAACTAGTTGCTATGTAAATTACATAGCAAAATATCAACTATTGTGTGTATTCTGTTTCACTGTGCAGTACATTACTTTTTTCATTATTTTCAAATGCTGGTTTTCGGGCTTAAAAACAAACAAACAAACAAACAACCAACCACACAAAAAACCCCCACAAACAACCACAGAACATTTAAGTTAAACTCATGTATTTGAATGTCTATCAAAAATTAGCAGCTATGTATTTGGATTCAAGACAGAATTTCCCCCTAAACTTGCATCTGGAAAATGAGCCGAAAGCCAAATAAACTGCTCAGTATGAACAGGAATCAGGGGGCCTATTCCCAAGTGACTATTTTTGCACTCAGTTCCCAACTGGTAAGCTGAACAAGAAACACCCAAAACTACAGCCAATGCCCACTGGTGCCTTTAACCAGAGATTAGACAGACGCCTATGAAGGCATGTATTTGTTGTCTCGAGGTAAGTTTTCTATCACTCAGTCATTCAAGAACAAATTCCCACCTTTTCAGAAAAATCTACACTATCTGTGATTTTAATGTTTCCCTTTTCTTTATACAACAATATCAGACTTCACTATTAGCAATACACCTGAGTTATTCTTAAGCACTGCCTTTGGTTCTAGCACAGGAAATCAATTTGAACCTGCAACATAAACGTATTTCAAAAAACACTGAGATTCTCTATTTTGTATTTACTGGTTTCTTCCTATCATTATAATTTGAATTTTCAAAAAAGCAGGCCATATCATCTGAGCTAATGTGTTGTTCCCAAATCTAATAAAACCAAATGTGTGTGAGCAAATGAGTGTTTTTCATTTTTTCATGATTTCCTGTCACAGAAAATCCTTTGGCAGTGATTTAGGCGTACTCATAAATGATGCAGATTGCCTTCTGAAGTCCTTTCAGCCCTATATGTTCCATGACTTTAATGCAATCCAGATTGCATTGTCTAGCATCTAGAAAACACTAATGCTTCCCCAGGAGGGGCTGGATAGCTCGGTACCTTGCAGGTACAGACGCCAGTTTCTTCTTCACAACCACAAACTCCTTCGGTGCCATTACACGTCTCTGCTTTGGTTCCACTCAAGTCACAGTCGCAGGGAACGCAGTCTGGGTAGTCCCTGTAGCCAAAGGCACACCTGGAACAGTCTCGTCCTCCAAATTCAGTTTTGCACTGGCATTGACCTGTCAATACATTGCACTGCAGATTGGCCGAACCAGTGTCGCTACAGTTGCAAGCCTTAGACGAAGAGAAGAAACGTTCATAAATAGCAGATCTTTTAAAAAAAATTGTTGACAACAGAAACAGCACAGTAAATTTAAGAGTGACCCTTAAAACTCAGTGTCTGTCAACAGTTACTATGAAATAATAAAAGGGAACAAATTCCACACAGAAATGAGGTTGTTTGGTTTGTATTTCAGCAAAGAACTGCATTTCCAGTAAACAGTGGATTGCAAAAAGTTAAAAGCTTTGTTGATTCACAAATATGGGTTGGGAACCAAAGGAGTTGAAAGAATCTGTTCCAGAAAACAAAAACATATCCAAAATACTTAATTTACAGTACTATGTATTGAGTGCAGCAAGTAAATTAAATAATGTTGTACAAATGCTGAATGAAAGAAATCTGTAAGTACCATCATTTTATAAATATCACAGAAAGGAAAATCTTAAAACTAACATTCTTTTGAGATTTCAAGAAGCATTAACAGCTTTTGCATCTTGCTCAAGCTTCTTTTACTATTTGATGAGGAACCAGGAATCTCATTGCATCCCAAAGGTGGGAAGATCAGCATGCAGTGCAGCTCAGTACCAAAGGAAAACTGTTTCCTGGCAAAGTGAATCCTTCACCATGCAATCAGTAATGCAAACCTGTTATTACAAACATGAAAAGTGGGTGTACTTTATTTGTCATTCTTTTTTGAAGCAGTCTGGATTGGCCTTCACTCTCTAATTTCTTATCTGTTGTTACTTACCAAGCCCAGTTTTGCTCTGTGGCTGTTTCTAACTGAACAGGCAAAAAGTGCATTCCATCTATCACAATCTACCGTGAGCATGTTCCCTGAGCGATTTTCCTCATCAGCTCTCTTTGAGATGAAAAGCCTTTATCTTGCAAAGTCCTGCACACCAAGACCCACAAGTTCTAGCAGCATTACTATCTATCCTTTAGCATTCTTCACAACTTTGCTGGTTACCCACAGCATTCTTTGTATTAAGCAGTTTTCACTCAAGCACCACATACTGTAATGCTTAGTTTAATACACTTTGTGGCCACAGAGGTTAACAGCTTTGGCTCTCAGGTATCAGTAAAGGTCCACGGCTCTGAACATCAAACTCTAAGAATCATAATAATCATAATAATTTACATCTATTTGACCTCTAGCTACTTGTGATAAAGATAAATAAAGACTCTAAGGTACAACGCACTGTGCTGCAGCACACGTGAAAAGGACTGCAATGTAAACAAGACTACAGTTCTGCTACACTACTGCACCCAGGAATGGATGCTAAATATCAAGAAAACCACTAGAAACAGAGCCAGATGAAGTAACCACTTATGCATTTTGTGTTGCAAAACCAGACAGTCTGGGCTTCTGAGCATCCGCCCCATTTCATCCACGTAGAGAGCATGCAAAGAGTCTCTCCTGGGTTTGCCAGAAGATATTGCTCCTGATCTTAACCTACCACATCTTATTATTCAGCACAGGGGAGCCTCTGTTGGGACTGTTACCTGGAGATCCCACTACTGCTTGTTGCATCAAGAAAGTATCTAAAACACCTTAGAGTAATTCACGTTCATTACTGTGATGCTGCAACCAAAAGGAATGGTAAACAACTTAGCAAAAGGGGGCAATTGCATATTTAATTACACCTGATCATTGACAAGTGCTGGGGAATCACCCTAGGAAAGGAACACCTCAAAGGAAATGCACAAGGACCGGCACATTGTTATTTGCAGTACGTTAGGTACGAATGACAGTAAGCTGACAGCTAACAAAGTCGTGGTTTAAAGACCAGTTGCCAACTGTGTTACTATAAATCACTAAGGTGGTTAATTCTGAAGACTTATTAGGAATACTTTATCATCCTTACTCTAAAAAATTAAAGAGAGAAGAAAGATACCAATTTGGCTGATACATGAGTACTTACTGCATGTAATGACAGACCTTGTCAAGTTGATTGTATTTGTGGTTTCTCCACTGAAATTACCCATTACGTTCACATAATTATGAGGCTTTTTAAAATCTCAACATTTATAAAATAGCTTGGACCAATGCCATATCTGACAGGAATTTACTGCATGAACTTAAAGGCATAAACGGTTGCTATTCCTTGGATCTGCACTGACTTGGCATTTTATTGCTTAATCATAAGCATTAAGCTGAGATAATGGGAGCTACCATTGTTCCATCCATGAAACATCAACTACATTATACCATTTTAATTATAAATTTTCAGAAAAAATGCCTGCAGTAACTTTCAAGACAAGCTAGATTTCAATGTTCTTCAATCTGTAATACTATCACTTCTTTATTTGCACAGAAACCATGTTCCCAGTTGCCCATTGCTGCTGTAAGTCTGGTTTAGTACCACTATTCAAACACCTAAATGTTAGAATAACACCTCACAATTTTAATGTGAACTACGCACCTATCCAGAATAAGCACCCTGATAGTATTTTCAAAGACAGCCCTCTCAGAAAGTTCCTCAATAAACACTGTGCAGTCTGTTGTTTTGCTGGTTTTTGTTTTAATGTGAGCATGTTGCATTAACACTTTGAGACAGAGAATAAATAAAGATCATGGTTCTTAATACAAGAATCCAATTCTGACATTTGTATAAGGCTAATTGCTTTTAACAACCATGGCTTTTCACTCAGCCTACCATACCTTGCAACCAAGTTTAGGAGAGAGTCCCCAGTAATTTTCTTCACAGAGTTCACATTTTTGTCCCTGAGTGTGAGGGGGACAAATGCACTGGCCAGAATCAGCATTACAGTTGTTCTGAGTATGGGCACAGTCACAGGCTGCAAGAGAAACAGGACCGAATGAGTAACTTTATCCTCGCTTTACTACAGAGAAGAAACTCCAAGACCACCGATAGTTTTACTTTTCTTATGCAGTACATTTGTCCATTCCACTAGGAACTCCTTGCCAAACTTAATCACTGAGAAACAAATCATGACCACAGTGACATTTCGGTTTTTTATTGGAAGCCCATTATTGCTTCTTGACTTAGCCTATTTGGTGTTCTAAAAAGCAGTGCTGCACTTCCACAGGGGGAATCAACAAAACCAAGCAAAACTACTTTGGAATGGAGTACATTTGTAGGAAAACATTTCTGTTATAGAGGACACAAAACTCATCAGCAGATATGCTAATGTTCTCAAGCAGGTGAAAGTTTATTGAATAATAGGAATGGATAACTATTTTTATAACAACTAACTACTGCAGGATGCCCTTGGCTATTTAAGAAACAAAATACTATTCCAGTTAAAAAGCAGAATTTCAGGGAACTGGTTTTATTAACTGTTTTAGTAACATTTAAGAAATTTCCAATACTGAAATGGTTAAAGGTACCCAAGGGATCTCTGATTCTCAGTAAAGACAAAGTATATTCATTTCAAAACATAATCCCATCACAATCTCACTGCATACTTCATTTTAATGTACTGTTTGAGGCATGAGAAAAAGCGGTTTTGTCTGGCTGGAGAAAAGGTAGGCATTCCTTTAGCTATACTGTATTGAAAAGGGCATCTTATTAACATGACAAATTAGGTTTTGATGGCATGTTCTCCTTCTGGATGAACAATTTCTTAACTATCATGACTAAAAATTGTACATAGCCAGGTGATGATGGGAAAATAGAATCAATGACTTGTTATCAAAGTATGGAACACATATTTAAGAGTTGAATGAAAAAATAAGGTAAAAATCTTTAGGAGTAGAAGCTGTTCACTCTCCCAACTACAGAAAAAAAAAGAAGGTTTCATTCTCTTTGAAGGACTGAAGGGTTTTGTAATAAAAAGACAAAGGAGCTATTGAGGATGTAATATTTCTCTCATGCACCCTTTATGAGTTATTTTATAGTCACCACCTTTTACAAGGAACTACACAATAAGCAAAGAAATGTTTTGTTCCCTAGCTTAATCAAAGTATTAGAGACCTTCCTACAGATTCTTCCGTATCGTCATCAAAACAACTGACCTTTGCCAGAGTTCAACATACAGTATATTGCTGAAGGAAATTCCAGACAAACTCTGCAAGGATCATGGATTAGAGCTTACGTGTGCAGCCACCATCCTGGAATGCGTAAAAGCCATGAGCACAGCGATCACACTTCTCTCCAGCCACTCCTGGCACACAGTGACACTGCCCCTGATGATTGCAGTCCTCGGAGACTGAGCCAAACTCACTGCAGTTGCAGGGAACGCAGCCAAGCCCAGTAAGCAGGCCATAATACCCGTTCTGTTGGACAAGAAATAAATAGATTTGAGCTATGTTTCATAAATTTCCAAAAACACTACAACATACACTCTTGTTTTCTCTTGTTTACTCCCCATGATGTCTGGCCCGCATGAATCTTGGCCAGCAGTGTGTGACTGCTGTGGAAAGACTCCCTGGCCTTATCTCTTCACTGCTGCCAGCTATAAGCAATATGCACTCAGGTGAAAAACCTCAATCCTGAAATGCTCTCGTGGTCCTCTAATCTCACAAGCAAAGACACTACGTTTTGAACTCTGATGTTATTCTAACTTAAAGAGTTGCATGAGGTGAGGGTGGGCTGTGCTGGTCATGCACAGATACCTCTGACTATGAATGAAAGCCTAGAACGGAGCAGGTCAGTGACCTCCTGCACACGTGTATTCAAAGTCATCCAGCTGGGCTGGCACAAAGGCAGTCACTGGGCACAGATTTCCTGCTCTGGTCTCTGATGAAGTTTTACACTTAGCATAGACTGGAAACTGCTGGTTTGTATCACCAGTGAATATCTACTTGTTCTTATAAACAGGCCTGCCTTTCAGCTGAATCCCTTGTTGGCATTCAGCCACGATGTATTTATTATCACCAACCACATTTCTTCAGATATTCCCTGCTCAGACTTCATTTTACAGAAGCACAGCCCTGTAGCACAAACCCTTCAGGTTTGTTAACAGTGTTTAGTTTGGTTTTTTGACTGCACACTGCCAGCACCAGCCTGAGCAGCCCTGTGCAGGAGGGTGCTGATTCAATTATAGGGCTTCACATCTGCAAGGAGCACATGCAGAGCAATTCTCAACCACAAAAACCTCCTCAGACAAACTTTTGTCTCCACTCCAGTGACAAGCCCCTCTCCCCTGAACATATTTGCTGCTATTCTTTGTATCTGCTCAAATCAATATCTATAGATAAAGAGGAAGACAAAAAAATGTATATATTAGCAACAGGTAATATATTTGCTTACCAAGCATTTATCACATCTTTCTCCAATCACATTTGATTTGCAGGAACAGATGCCTGTCTCATGTTGACAAGTACTTGAAAGGGAACCATTCTCATGGCAGGCACAGGCTTGTGTTCAGACAAAAAGAAACCAAATAAAACAATTATTCATGTGTATCTATACGCATTCATTACTATACAGAATTCAAAATCTGGTATATAATGTGTTTCACCTGTTTATATCCCACTGATGCTAATATCCCACAGTAATGCCTGTGCATTTGGACTAAAATTAAAAAAAAAACCCCAAAACACCTCTGAATAGCTACATTTGAGAAGTTTATTTGCTAGAAGAGAAGTTTGTATATGTGACATCCAGAAGTAGGAAATGTGTACAGCACACCAGTGCTACAGTGTTAAGTAAGCCTGTAAGTTCTAGGGATACCAAGTGCCAAACCCTAACATAATACATTCCCCTCCCTCAGCCTAACCCAACCCATTTTCAGGGGTTTCAACCTGCACTTGCCAACTCACAACTCGAAGATTAACTCTTTCAGCAAAGGTTCATATGTCCCCATCCATTTTGTGCATGAACACCACATTTCTGTGTTCTTTAAATGTTGAGAGTAATAATAATAACAACTTACCACGACAGTTTTTGTCAATCACTGCATCCCCATAATACCCATCAGCACACTTTTCACAGTGGTGACCTGCTGTGTTCCCCAAACATTTCAGGCACTGTCCTGTGAAGGGATCACAGTGGCCCTCTTCTTGAGGGTTTACATTGCCATTGCATTCACAAGGAGCACACGATTGTCCAGGCATAAGAGGATTCCCATAGTAACCATTAGCACACCTGCATCGGAGTTTAAAAACTTTATCAGCTGGAGTGTGGTCATGTCATACACTCTCCCCACTGAAGGGAGTATTTCCTATTAAATTTTAATCTGAAGTGTCTCCGTATTACAATGAAAGACAAGATGAAAAGGAAAATTTCATTAGGAATGTTCTGTACATGTGGTATGAACAATACAAGGAAGATAGGATGATGAACAGCTAGTGATGTTAATGATATAGATATTTTTCCCAAAATTAGTGTACATACCTTTCACACTGAGAACCAGTATAGCCTGGAAGACATTTGTCACAGACAATTCCACCTTCTTCACTCAGCTGGCAAGTAGGACTGAAACTATTAACAATATTTATGGCAGATGGTATCAATGCACGGAATCACAAGACTTCTACAAACATTCAATATCCACCCTTCCTTGCACCTATCTATATAACCACACAACTGCAATTTTTTCTAGTTTATCAATACTTTTAGTATCCCAATGCGTCAAAATTAACGTATAATTTTCAAAAACTCTTGGCTTTTTTTTTGTCTAAAAGGAAGATTTTAAAACTTCCTAAAAACTTGGCTTTCATTCTAGCAAAGCAGTACAATTGTGTACTGAGTTCCTTTTCTTCAGATACAACACTTCTGTCCTTCTGCTGTTTTCTGAAAAAACATGGAAGATAACCATGATTTTGGTGCAAAGTTCAAGGACAGGTTGAATTATTACTTTAAACCACCATGCAAAATCATACCAATTTACTCAGCCTCTCTTAACTTAGTCTATGTACTTGTCTACCTGGAAAAACAATGTTTCTGTGAGATAAACTCAAATGAAGATGAAGGAAAAAAAGTCCTTTCCCCTCTCCTTCAGATTTCACGACATTTTTCTTTATCCCACTTTCTGGTTTTGCTGAAGATGCAAAAGACAGTCTTGCATCAGAAGCTTACTTGTTTGCAGCAGAACTCAGAGGACATGCACAGGGCCGGCAGTCCTCAGATGTTCCTTGGGATGGATTTCCATAGAAGCCAGGCAAGCACTGATCACAGAAAGGTCCTGTCGTGTTGTGTTGACAAGCCTGTGAGACATGGAAAAAATCTTTGTATTTTCTCCTGACAGTTTTTCAGCCCCTGAGGGATTCCTACAGCAGTCTGCATGCAGCATGACATCCAAGGAAGCCATTCTTCAAGCCTAAAACTTTGAAAATAAGTGTTTGATTTTTTTTTTCTGAGTGTTTTTTCCTACATTTTAGAATATACTTTACTTGATGAAACCAGCCACATTTCTTATACACAGATACATGTCGCATATTGCACATATTTGCAGTAACAAACTTATACAGTATTTACTGGTGTTTAGCCATTTTATTCCAGTGACCTTCAATTTTCAGAAGAGATCTGAGAGTTAAATTTTCTCTTCAGAAGGTAATGTGCAATTTCCACTGGTGCTAGTCATGGAAGATGCACATACATCCAAAAACAGATATTCACCGCTTAAATTTGTTCCTTTCAGGAACCTGCAGCAAGCAAAGTCAAGATTTTTATCAGCCAGTATATGATGGCAATTTGTATTAGTTCTGACTATTCCCCACCTGAAATGATAAACTGAAACAAACTCTTTATTGGAAAACACATTAATGGAGCCCTGAAACATACTCTGAACTAAACAACGAAAACCAACAAAAATAAGCACTTGGTACCCATAGCTTGAAATTTATGCACACCATAAACTTGCCTCCCACAGTCAAAATGCTCTCCTAATTCCTAAACACAGAACACTTTGGAGGATGCTTAAAACACAGAACACTTTGAAGGATGACTTACAAAGCAAACACCATGAATGTCACACTCAGTCGCATGCCCATTGCACTTGCAGGGTTGACAAATACCTCCAAAGAGTATTCCATCCACACGGTAGTACCCAGAGAGACAGGACTGAAAAGAAATGAAGAGAGAAAAAGCAGTAGCATTATGTGCATTTAAAGAACACATCAAAACACTTTCAAAGAGTGCACTTCCGACCACCCACCATCCAACCCGTTCACACTGTGGTAACTGAATGCTCTTTCAACCCTATTGATACCACCATAGCTCTTTTCTGGTGGTTGTTTTTTACTTGCACTGGATAAAGGGAGTAAGAATTAACTACATAAAACTTTGATTCATCCCTTTGTTCCCTGGAGTCATGAAAGTTAACTTTTGTGTGGTTTAATATGTGAAATTCCTTATTATGGGCCAATAGAAAAGAGACGTTCTGCCACCTCTGCAGAGTCATTAACACGGCTACAGCACAAGGCTTCATACTGAAATTATTTGTAAAAATAAGTCCTGCTATTCTACTGTGCCTCTCTAAATCTTCTATTCACAGATACACAAGACACCACTTTGCACAATGCATTTCACCCGTGTGGGTTCTTCCAAAAGTTAGCATTCCTCCCTGCCAAGGCTCCTTATTGCCGCCATAAACTTAATGGCACAGAACAGAAATAAACTGAACATGATCCAGGTCCAGAAAAAGTGCTACTAATGAGTAAGGTAAGCTCAAAACAGCTTCACAGAGCTTTCACAGATGCTCCCTCTGCAACACTGATATTCTGAAGTGCATCATCATTTTAAAATGCCATGAAAAAGAATTCAAGAAATAAGTTTAAAATCCCATTTAGAGTATCTAGAAGAAAATATCTACAGGATTGCATAAAGTACAGTACGAGCAATTCACCACAGAACATATCTTTTAATGGCAGTATAATTAAAGGCAGCCTGCCTTCAATACCTAGATCCTTTTCAACAGGAGATAATTTTGCATACATAAAACACTATAAGAGGTTACCTCACAGGATATTCCTGTGTAACCCTGAGGACATTCACAGAATTCCACATCTGGTGCTGAAGAAAGATCTATAACATTGGCACTTGCAGTGTCCAGGGTCACAGAGTCCAGCCTAGGGTCAAGCAGGAAAACATCACATCACTTGTTTCCCCAAACTCGATTTTCACCAGGACAGTTTGCTTCTGGGGAGGTAACACCACTGAGCACTGCTCCCTGGCAGGGACAACTGAGGAACAGGCACAAATCTCTTCTATAAAAAGTCTGTGATCATACTCTTATCACAGCATTTGCAGTCCTGGGAGTAGACATGCCCTCCTCCTGTTATCATTACTGTTACAAGAAGAGACAGTCTTCTCAGCCACAGGTAACACTTTTGTAAGAAATCTTTACAAACATTCCATAAAGATGAACACACTATCCCTAAATGAACATAAATTTCACTAGAGTGGTGTGGGCGCACAAAGCAAATTTGGTATCAGTTCCTATTTTATTGACATGAAATGCTACCAAATGACAGAATATTCACAGAATATTTTGAGTTGAAAGGGGTCATCAAGCCCAGGTCTTAAGGAAATGGTCCCTATGAGGATTTGAATCCATAACCTTGGTGTTATTAGCACCATGCTCTAATTAGGGAATGAGGAAGAAATGTTGTCAGTGAGTCTAAGGAAATTAAGTAAGCAAATGATGAAGCAGATTCCCTTGAGAGCAATACAACTTTATTCCTGTATCTTGGAGAAGAGGCAAAACAAAGATCTATAAGGTCTGAAGCAGATACTGCCAATGCTGGATTGAGACTATGGAATGATCAGCTAATCCATTCCATCTTAATTTTCCTGTTAAGCACTCCCTTAGAGATGAGTATCAATAACATCCACAAACAAACATCAAAAGAAATTACAATCAATGTCTTTATTGACAGGTTTCAGCAGTCAGTGATGGATTAACTTGCCATATACCCAAATACTGCAGAGAGTTCTGGAGGCATTTCCCTCTAAAAAAAGCAGCCATTGTAATAAGAAATTCAATAAACAACGTTTTTTCCTAGAAATTGTTAACATTTAACTTCAGGAATACTGCCACTAAGAATCATGATTCATATGCAGAAAAATAATAGAAGTATATAGATTAACTTGAATATTTTATCTCACTTACCTGTACACAGCCTTCTTGGCAATGTTGTAGTTGGCCCTGATTAGAAGATGGGTCACATTTGCCAGAACAGTCATCAACATTTCTCGGTCTATTGCTTTTTTTGTATTGAACTCGATGAAATTCTCTGATACAAATCTCACTGAATTAGAATACTCCTCATATGGCTGTAATGACAAGCCCGCTGCTCTTGTACTCAGAATCTGCCCATTACCCTGAAATTGAAGGACAAGAGGAAACATTATCCATATTTGCATGTAAATTTTATTAAGCAATAACATTTAGCGTCAAATGCACATCCAGGTAACACAAAGAAGAGGCAATCAAATTAAATTCCTTGCATTAAGAAGTAGTAAGTAAAAGGTCAACATTTTCTATGGCTTCAAGGAAGACCACAATCCAACCCTCTGTCTGTTCAGAGACTTCAGAATTCTTCTGTAAAAGAATGAACTGAATTGCAAAAATCAAACACCTCTACGGAACAGAATCTCCTCTCTCCCTTGTTCTATTGCTAAGTACATATTAAAAAATAATGGTTTTGGAGATGCCTGGACTCAATATAGAGTCTTACTTTTTAACTGCAACATACATCTAGAAAAGTAATCAATCAGCAAAAACACTCACCGGTTTCACAAGCATAAGTCTTTCCAGTTTATTGCATTTTGTTTTGTAAACACAGCTTTGTGCATTTGGTAGTAAGCAACTCACCCATATAGACACAGATTAAATTCTAGGTATTTAGCATTTAAAACTAGTATTGTATACCTACAACTTCATACAAATGGATCAGAAAACCAGAGAAATGTGTAGTAATAAAATCTTGATAGAGACTTTTAAGGGACTTAAAACTGACAAAACTACTACTATAGAAATATTATTTTATTTTTTAACCCCTTCATAGATTCCAAATAATGTCTGAATAGTAACAAGCTGAAAAAAAATCCACCTGAATGATGACATCCACACTAGACACTATATCACTGTCCACACTCTCCATTGGAATGTCGTAAGATACCGTATACTTCAAGTCTCCCCCAAAAGCTGTGAGCTGAAATGACAAAAAGCAAAGTCTTAACAACACCATAACCTCCAGCCAATGCAAAGAAATTACACAGGTCAGTACAATGTCCGAATTATGAAACAATTGTAGGCTTACAAATACCACTTTACAGGAAAAGTTTAACGTGCCGTGAGTGTCAGCACGGGGACAAGAGCCGGCTTGTTGCTGTGCAGGTGGTGAGAGCTAGCTCAAGGCTCTGCAGGTGATTCAGAGAAGTGCCCCCATTCAGTGAAACACTAACAGGACTCTGAACAGACAGCAGAGGTGCACACTATCATCCTAGCCAAGGGGCACAGCATGCTGGAGTTTTTCACATTCCATATTCCACCTTTCAGGGTCCTTAGCCCCACAGCTGCTGCTGACTACTTCAAAGTAAGTTAACCAACAGTTAGACCTATATTAAATGAGTAAGAAATCAGAATTTGAGTGAGTGTTGTCCTGTGCAAAAGCTGCTGCTTAATGTTACACTTCTTACACTTTTTCATTTACTGTGCCACTAACTAATAAACAAGGCTGCATGGGCAGAGAGAGTGGACTGAAAATAATTACAGGCAAGGCTGGAAGGTTCCACTGCTGAGGTTCCTCACCACTGCTGAGGCCACAGCTGGAGTTCTGACTCCAGTTCTGGGCCTCCCAGTACAAGAGAGATGTGGACATACTGGAAAGAGTCCACTAAGGAGCCACTAAAATGGTTAAGAGCCTAAAGCATCTGTCATATGAGGAAAGGCCAATAGCAGGACTGTCCAGCCTACAAAAGGCTCAGAGAGATCTTATCAATACATACAAACACCTTCAGAGAGGGTGCAAAGAGGATGGAGCTGGGCTCTTTTCAGTGGTGCCCCGTGCCAGGAAAACAGGCAATGACCAAAACCTGAAATACAGGAGGTTCCTGCTGGACATCAGGAAACTCTTACTGAGAGGGTGCCCAAGCAGTGGCATAGGTTGCTCAGAGAGGTTATGGAGTCTCCATCTTTGGAGATACTCAGAAGTAGCTCTCTGGATGTGGTACTGGGTAATTGCTCTACGTGTCCTCGCTTGAGGATGGAGCAAGATGACCCCCAGAGGTCCCTTCCAACCTCAACTATTTTGTGATTCTGCTGCAAAAACAAGGACACCCAGAGCTTTAGCTAGTAAACAGGGCGAAAATTAAAGACTATTTGGCTAGAAACAGAAGATGGCCAAGAAGCAG
>VZTA01012446.1:8416-26727 GCA_013398855.1 Mohoua ochrocephala | reverse complement strand
GATCAAGAGGATTAATAAAAGAGCCTCCTTCCCCTGAGTCTTGTAAGGAAACTAATTACTGCCACGTCCTGGCCTGCAGCATCCCCCTTGGCTGGCAGCCAGAGGGAAAGGATTCACAGGGCTGCGAAGGGAGATTGGCAAGGATTTAATGAAGGGTTTTGTTGCTTTGCTCTTGGAAAGTTGGGTCTGTCTTCGGCTGAGAAGAAGAGTCCTGAAATGTTGAGTTTTGGCTGAGAAGGGGGTCCTGAAATGTTGAGTTTTGGCTGAGGAGTTGAGTCCTGAAATGTTGAGTTTTGGCTGAGAAGTTCTGTCCTGAAATGTTGAGTTTTGGCTGAGAAGGGGGTCCTGAAATGCTGAGTTTTGGCTGAGAAGAGAATCCTGAAATGTTGAGTTTTGGCTGAGAAGGGGGTCCTGAAATGCTGAGTTTTGGCTGAGAAGTTGAGTCCTGAAATGCTGAGTTTTGGCTGAGAAGTTGAGTCCTGAAATGTTGAGTTTTGGCTGAGAAGGGGGTCCTGAAATGCTGAGTTTTGGCTGAGAAGTTGAGTCCTGAAATGTTGAGTTTTGGCTGAGAAGGGGGTCCTGAAATGCTGAGTTTTGGCTGGGGGGTGATGAACCACCCAGCTCCTGGCTCTCCTGGCCTTTCCCACCTCATTTATTTACAGGATGCCCCTTAAAACAGGCAGAGGCAACTTGAAAAACCCCATCAGTGCAGCTCTCTGCAAGAACAAGCAGCACCCTCCGAGCCCCTCTGCTGGCAGCAGGATGTGGCTTGTTCAATCAGAACTGCCCTTGCTCCCATTTCAGGGTGTTGAGTTTTAGCAGTCTGATTCTGAAGCATTTCACATCCTTTTTGTGCATCATCCAGCCAGCGAGAGGGAAAAAAAAACCTGAATTTTGAAACCTGGAAGGAAATGGGTTTGTTGCCATTTTACCAATCACCAAAAAGAGGAATAAATGCTAAAGTTGGGCTGCAGGTCAGAAGCAATTAAAGTCTATCCTAAGCATCTTTTAGCAACTAAAACATTTCAGCTTCTGTTATCTCCTGGGGATCTGTCCTTGTTCGCCCCCGTCACGTGGAGCTGAGGCTGAATCTGAAGATTTGCTCCTGCAAGAACCATCAGGACCTTTTGGGTTTCTCATTTGACGAAGCAGAACGCCTTCTGCTTGCCAGCACTGGTTTATCCTTCTGTGTCTTTCCCTCTCCTCAGGTTGCTCCGCCGCTGCCCAGCAGACGTGAGGCCAAACCTCCCCCTCCGCCCCCAAAAACCAGGAAATCCAGCGTGGTGTCCTCGGAGCAGTGAGGATTTGGGGGCACAGCAACACCCAGAGTGCAGGGGCTGCAGTGAGGATTTGGGGGCACAGCAGTGCCCAGAGTGCAGGGGCTGCAGTGAGGATTTGGGGGCACAGCAAGTGCAGGGGCTGCTTTATTCCCACTGACCCTGCAGCCTGGGATCTCCCCTGCCCTCCCACCCCTTCTCCTGGAGCTTTCTTGGGAAGCACCACCGAGGAACTGGTGCTGGGACTGGATCCCTGCCCTCTGCCTGTGCAGCACTCACACACTAATCCAGACTCTCCCTGCTGGAATTCTTCTCTGTCCTGCCCGTCCTGAGTCTCTTCAGTGCTGCAATCCCAGTGGAACTGGGAATCCCGGGCTGATCTCACTGGTGTTACCCCTGCAGGGCACTGCTGCAATCCCAGTGGAACTGGGAATCCCGGGCTGATCTCACTGGTGTTACCCCTGCAGGGCACTGCTGCAATCCCAGTGGAACTGGGAATCCCGGGCTGATCTCACTGGTGTTACCCCTGCAGGGCACTGCTGCAATCCCAGTGGAACTGGGAATCCCGGGCTGATCTCACTGGTGTTACCCCTGCAGGGCACTGCTGCAATCCCAGTGGAACTGGGAATCCCGGGCTGATCTCACTGGTGTTACCCCTGCAGGGCACTGCTGCAATCCCAGTGGAACTGGGAATCCCGGGCTGATCTCACTGGGGTTTCCTGCCCAGCTCAGAGTCTCTGCTCAGCTTGGGCCTGGTTTGGTACAAGATCTCATTTTGTGCTTTTTAATGGGCTGGGAGAAATCTCTGCTGGGAATGTTTGAGGGGACAGAAGCTGCACTTTGGCCAGGGCTGGACTGGTTCCAGTTGCACTGATACCGGGGTGGGACTGGTTCCAGTTGCACTGATACTGGGGTGGGACTGGTTCCAGTTGCGCTGATACTGGGGTGGGACTGGTTCCAGTTGCACTGATACCAGAGTGGGACTGGTTCCAGTTGCACTGATACCAGGGTGGGACTGGTACCACCTGCACTGACACCAGGACTTTACTGGTTCCAGTTGCACAAACAGCCCGTGGCCTATTTATTTATCATCAATATCAATGAAGATTTTGCTTTCTCTTCCAG
Source organism: Mohoua ochrocephala (assembly GCA_013398855.1). Classification (NCBI taxonomy): domain Eukaryota; kingdom Metazoa; phylum Chordata; class Aves; order Passeriformes; family Acanthizidae; genus Mohoua; species Mohoua ochrocephala. The sequence continues at coordinate 24,325 of VZTA01012446.1, read as the reverse complement.
GAAATAATTTTGATTCTTCATTCTGTCATTTTGCTTCTGATTATCTTGTAGAAGTTGGGCAGAGCCACCAAAACCCTGCTGAGGGCGTTGCCCACAGCAGGAAATGCAGTTATTGCTGGGCTGGGGTTTGCAGGCCGTTCCTGTGCTCCCCTGACTGAAATGGGTTTCTGACCTTACTGAAAAACCCAAGTTTGTTAAACCTAATGAGAAGTTTCCTCAGCAAAGGCCTTTTCAGGGAAAGCCAAACCCAAGCCAACAAAAAGCACCCCCAGGAGGGTTTTGCTCAGACAGAAGTTGTCATTTTCTTTGGTTCTCCCCTATTCTTTTGACACCAGTGTGACTCCAGGAGCTGCTGTGCTGCCTGCCCAGCTCTGCAGACAGATTGCTCTCATCCCAGAGTCATCCCAGATTCCCGTCACCTCCAGGCTGGAGCTGCTTTGGAGGTGGCACTGCAGTCACATCCCATCCATCCCCAGCCTGATTGCTGCACTCACTTCCAGCTGTCTCCGGGCTGGTGCTTCTCAGGGGACATCCCGAGACTCTTCCTGGGCACCCTGGCCAGGTTTGCCCCTCTCTGGGGCGTTGCAGTGTCAGCTCCTCGTGGTGTTCTTGGACACAGACACTGCTTGACTTGAAATCCAGGGGGTTTTCCTGTCAGTTCATCTCCTGCCCACGTCTCCCTCCCTCCTCCTGCTGCTCACACCAGCCCCACATCCCGGGAAACTTCCCTTGAGCAGCAACTTTTTGTCTGGGTGAGAATTTCGCTGCAGGCAGAACAACAGGATGTGGGCTGAGCTGCCTGAAGTGCCACTTAACATCACCTGTTGTTAATTCAGTGCCTTCCATCTGCCTCTCACCTCGGTCCTGGGCACCTTTCAGAGCAGGTTGGGCTGAACTCCTTGGGTGAACCACCAGGAGCAGAGGAGGGACCCCAGGAATGGTTTCCCTGGTGAGGACAAGCAGACTGAGCTGTCAGGTTCGGGTGTTTTGGTTCTGAGTGACTTTGGTGTCCTGTTTTGAGGCCTTTTGGTTCTGCTTTACCACGTGCAGGGACCTTGTGCACCCAGGTTTTCCCTGGAGAAGGGAACCACTCCACCCAAAAAGCCCTCACAGGAGGAGGTCTGACCTTGGGAAGAATTTCTTAGCTGATCTTTATCCACCTCTTTGCTCCTTAACTCGGGGAGATTTGGCTCTGGCTGCATTTTTTGCAGTTCCACACCAGGTTTTTGAGCAGAATCCTTGGCATGTCCATGGTTAATTCTCCCTCCCTCCCTTCCCTTCTGCTGCCAGGGGTGAGAACAGCTCTGCTCTGCCTTGAAATTGCTCCTCTCACCTGGGCAGCTCCCTTAAACCTCACCTGGGTTTGCTGCTCACCAGTTCAGGCTCTGCCTCTCGCTCCCTTTGCTGCCCAGTTGGACACTGGGATGGGCACCCTCTGAACTGGGAGCTGAGGAACAGCTGACACTGAAGAGTTCAGAACTCTTCCCAAGATACTTTGGGCATTTTCACTGGCAAATCTGCCAGAAAGGGATCAAATTTGGTTCATTTTTCCCCCCTTCTCAGCACTATTTACATTCTGGAGTTTGTAAACTTGTCCCACTCCTCCTCCTTTTGGCCACATCCCCAAACTGGTGCCCAGTTCTCTTACCCGAGCGTGGGCAGGGCTCTGTTCCTGGCTGATAAAAGTTGGCATCGTTGGCTCTGAGGTGCAAGATGGGATTTCTGTTCCATGCCCAAATGATTTGGGGCTTTGGGCTGGTTTTAGGGGGGAAAAAATCATTAAAGTGTCAGATTTTTAAAGGCAATTTAAGTGTGGGAGTGGGAACAGGGCATTGACTGATTTTAAATCAGTGCAGCTGAGTGCCCACTGGTGGGAGAAATCCCAGCAGAACCCTGATTTTTTCCAGTGTTTGTTCTTTGCTCGGGTACCTGCCTGACTTAAGTTGTGAGATTTCATTTTCAGAGACAATTTGAGGGGTCTCTGTTTTGTTTTTTAAACAAGAATCATCTCTTCAGGTTAATCAGGTGCTTTTGGAGATGTCTCTGATTGTTTCAAGCTGGAGGGTTAAAAATGGGAATGGGACAGTCCATAGGATGGTCTCTGCACTCCCCAAATTACAGCAATTCCCACCCAATTCATGGGTTTTGAACAAAATCTCAAAGTTAAAACATCCACTCTGCAGAGGAGACAAAACCTAATCCCATTTCAGAGCCAAGCTGTTCAAAGCTGCTGTGAAATTCCAAGCCTTTGAGGATTTCATTTTTCCTCCTTTGGAGAAATGTGCTCAGCACTTGTTTTCCTGGAGCTTTTAATTAAAATTTGTCATGCTGTGATAAATTCCTTTAAAACTGTGACGGGCTCTAATCCACATCAGGGGCAGAGGGGAGTGGGCAGCTTTGCCTTTCAGTGGATTATTGGATTAGGAAAGGACACAGATTCCGGGGAGAGCAGCTCTGTGATCTGCACAGAGCTCCAGGATGGATGTGCAGAGGGGTTTTGGGAACCTGAACTCCCCACTCCCAGCCCAGCCTTTGCTCCAGACTCGCACTGAGTCGGACCCGCAGCGACGACGCCCCAGATTCTCCTCTCCTTATTTATTTTTATCCTTGTAAATGGAAATAATAAGTTGAAAGCTGTAATTTAACTAACTTTTTTTTTATATAGTGGAAACATTCCTGACTCATTTCTGCTACGTTCTTGTGATTATTTTCATTTTTAATTAAAAACTTCATCCTATTTTCACCGCTGCAGCCCAAATTCTCCGACGGACCAGGGCGAGCTTTCCCAGGGACAGCAGGCAGGAAAAAGAAACAAATAATATGATTTTCTGGCTGTTCAAAAGCACGAGGTTCACCTGCCCCTGCTCTCTGAAGGTTAATTAAAGCACCTTTAGGGCAGCGTGGGCGCTGAAGGGGGCACTCAGAGGAGCTTCTCACCTTCCCCTGATTTTCAGGTCCGTGTGTGCAGGGTTTGTGTTTTTGGGCAGAGGTGGGAGCGCCTCAGCAGCTCCAGAATTCACCCCAAGGTGCATTTCATGAATTATTTCTCACCGTGGTGTGGCACAGGATTAATCCCCCCGACCCCTGGGAGGGATTTGTTGTGAGTTCAGGAGGATTTGGGCGCTGTGGAAGGAGTTTCTGCGCGCTCCGGGCTCGCGGATCGGAGGTTTCATTGCAAACCCACTCCTGCAGACTGCAAACACATTGTTTTATTTTATATCCCCCCTCTTCTTTTCACTCCTCTGCAACCGAATCAGGAAAAAAAAATGCAGCTTTAAAGTGGCTCTGGAGAGAGCAGGAGCTTTGGGAAGGGACCCTGCAGCTCTCTGGGCAGAGGCCACGTGGATCACGGGGTCTGTAAAGCGAGGTGTACAAATTCCCCTGGGTTTTTAAAGTGTACTGACCGTTGTAAAGTTTGTAAATACATTTTTAAAATAAATGTAGTTTTTATGACTGAACCAGAAAAAAGAGCAGTAAGAGTCTTTCTTCCATGGGCCACTGACACATGGGGGGGAATAATCCCAAAAAGTAAATTTGTTCTTATATTTTATCAACATTTTCTTGCTGTTTTACCCAGAGAGGAGTGAGACGAGGCCACAAAAGCTGCCACATCCAAAGTGTCCCTGCAGGACCCAAAGCAGGCCCTGCTCTGCTGCTCCCACCCTGGATTTTTTTTTCTGGATCTTTTCCAGAGATCCAATAATCCACACAACAACTTTCCACTCTTTGAATGCAATTTCAGGGTGTTTATTCACACATTGATCCAAGCAAAGACTGTTTGAGGAGGAATTTATTTTAACACAGTTTTGGAACCTCACTCTGGCTCTGTTGTTCCATTTGGCTCTGGGGTTAAACCTTTTTGGGGTTAAACCTTCTTGGGGTTAAACCTCCTTGGGGTTAAACCTTCTTTCTTCTGCCTTCTCCCTCCACCAGCCTCTCCTGTAACCACACACCAAATTCTGGTTTCAAAGAGCAGAAACGGCTGCAAGGATGGAATTTTCAGGTGCTAAAACACCACAGAGTTGAAGCCCTGGGGTGTTTTGGACGGAGATGAACTGGGTGAATATCTGGTGCCTCGGTGAGGGGGGTTTTTGTGCCCCCTCCCACCTTTTCCCCAGGAAAGGATGATGATAATTGGAGTTTTTCCATGGGGTGGAACATTTCCAGCCTTCCTCCCCTTTCTTTCCCTGCTTAATATTCCTGCAGCAACTCCAGGAATGCGTTAGGTTGGAAAAGCTGGGTGTGGAAAAAGCTTGACTTTGTTTTCAGTGTCATTAAGCAGCAAGAAATGAGAAGTTCCTGAGCAAACCTCAGGATCTGGTGGGGTTTGGTCCTTTCAGCTCTGCAAAGTCAGGCCAAGTTTCCCTCGGCGAGCCAGGAAGGACTCATTTCAAATATCCTGGCAATTATTCTGGTGTGTTTTCCTGCCTAACATCATCTCTTGCAGTAAAAACAATACTTCAGTACAGTAAATTACTGCTGCTGGCTCTTCACTGTGCAGGCAGCGCTGCTGCAAGTCCTGGGCCACAATTCCAACATACATTTGGTACAAATAGGATTAAAGGCGAGCTAAAATCATATTTATTTAGGTACTTTCTGCATGAAAATCCAGTGGAGTTCAGGCTCTGCATTGCCCTTGCTGATTTTATGAGCCTTTTCCAGGCCTGGCTCCTCGGTGAGAGGCTGGAGAGGCTTTCAGGCACTCAGAGCTTTGGGGTTTGGCTTCGAACGTGAAGCAGAGCTCGAGCTTTTGGGACGGCCCAGGGACACTTTGGGGCCATCTGGCCCCACTGAGGTGTCACTGGGTTAATGAAAAAAGCACATTTTAGCCTGAGAAGACTCATTCTGTGTCAGCTCACTCAGCAGCGAGGTCTCTGCAGCAGCAGATAAAGGAGGAGACACAATTCCCAGCCCAGGGACCGGGAGCAGCCGCCTCCATCTGCCGGGTCCCGCGGGGCAGGAGGGGCTGGGGCTGCCCTGGGCTCGGCTTCAGCCACGGAGGGAGCACCACTGCCCCAGGGAGAGCCTTGGAACGAAGGATCCCTGTCCTGGCAGCGTCCCAGGGAGGGGCTGGGGACAGGGAGGGACCAGTGCAGGTCATTTTGTCCCAGTGGGAGCGTCCCTGCCCATGGGACGAGGTGGATTTTAGGTCCCTTCCAACCCAAACCGTGCTGGGATTCCATAAGAAGGGCAGAGCCAGTATTTCCTTGTGGGAACTGAGCTTCGATCCCTCCTCCTCCTCCACCACCGTTTTTTTCCCTCCCTTCGTGTATTTTCTTTAAATTTTCCCATAGTGATGACAGAAAAACCACATTACTCACCATGGCTTCCTTCAGATCCCTGATCCTGGAGCTCTGGTACGAGCCTGGGCACTCGCTCTGCTGCACCTCCCCTAATTTTTCCATTTCGTTTGCAATCTGGGTTGGAAAAGCGACACAGGAAGTGATACAACCTTCAGCAAAGGAGATTTTTCTGTCAAAAGTGATTCCACCCCAGATGGAGGTGAAACTGTTCCACTGCACAACTGAAATTCACCTTTTCCTCACAAACCCCGGGGTGCTGGAATGAGGAGGAACTGGACATGAAGTAAGGATTGGGAAAGAGGAAAACCACTGGTGGACAGAACCTTCCCCCTGTGCTTTGTCATTCAATTGCTGAGCATCCACCACGTGCAAATTGCCAAAATTTTAAGGGAGGTGGAGGAATTGTCATGAAATAACCCCTCAGCATTTGGATTTCAGGGAGAGGATGGAATCAGGCTTAACCTGGACCTCAGAGCTGCATCTCTCCCCTGGAGCCAGCTCCCCAAACCCTCTCTGCTGTTCTTCGTGCCAGGCTGACAAAGGGCTCCTCACCCCTTATTTTCCAGATCCTTCTTAAACCAACTGATAATCCCCAGCTCTGAGGGTGTTTGGGGGACAGACACACGGCCAGGCACAGAGGGAACCCTCGGTCACTTTCTGGCTGCATCTTTTCCAGGCCAGGGCCGTTCCCAGCCCAGCACCCACCTCTTGGAAGGGCCCCAGAGGGTCCCCGGAGCTCCTCTTCCCCCCTGGCTGGAGGCCGTAGGACCAGTGCTGAGCCAGGCACAGCCCCACGCCCAGCACACACAGCAGGGCACTGGCCACCACCCTCCTGGGCTTCTCCATCCTGGGGGAGAGAAAACAGCACCTCTCTGGTGGTAACAGCATCACAGCTCCACTGGTACCATGGGGAGAATGTGGCATTTCTGGGTGGCAGAACCGTGGGATGTGCTGGGCTGGAAGGGACCCCCCAGGAGTGTGGAATTCCAGCTCCTGGCCCTGCACAGACATCCCCAAAAAACCCACCCCGTGCCCACTCCGGTTCTGATCTGCACCTCCTGGGTGGGAGCCCCAGCTGGGTTTGCAGCCTCTCCAAGTGTGGATCAGCTCACCAGAAGGAGATTGGACATCTGAAAGATTTGGATGAGGATCTGAATTGGGATTTTTGAGTTCCAGGCATGTGTGGAGCTCAAAGGTTGCATTCCTGGGGGGTGGTTGGCAGATGTGTGCAGCTGGTTTTTCTGCTCTCATGTCCCTGCTCCTCAACAACTGCCCTTTGCAGTCTCCTCTGATCCAAGGGGTTTTAATAGGAGCCTCTGTGAGCCCTGGAGAAGCAAAAAGGGAATGTGGGATGTTGTTCCAGCACGTTACCTGCTGCCTGAGAGAGGTGGTGGAGTAACTCCAGCTCTTCTCCTCTGGAAAATGCCCAGTAAATGTGCTCTCACCTCACTTTTATAGCCAAGAACCCCAGTGCCACCCCTGTCCCAGCAGGAGATTCCGTCCAGTTCCCTCTGCCAGGCTGCAATTTCGGTGCTGCTGTTACAGAGAGTGCCGTGCAGCACAAGTAAAGCCCATAATTGGAACCCCGGAGCAGCAATTAAACTCAGCTGCTTTCTCTAAGAGCCATAAAAGTAACAGCCTTGCTTTTAAGAGGTTGTAAATCCCACACTGGGATCCAGCTGATCCTGCTGGGAAATGCAGGAGCTTTTCTGTCACTGACTTCTGGTTCCTTCAGAAAAAGTTCTTGGGTGAGTTTGAATTTGTTTGGGGCATGAAATGGGTGGGGAACTGAGCTCAGTTTTTAAGAATCCTGGAATGGTTTGGGTTGGAAGGGACTTGAGTTCATCTCATCCCACCCCTGCCGTGGGCAGGGACACCTCTCCCTCTCCCAGGCTGCTCCAAGCCCCGTCCAGCCTGGCCTTGGGCACTTCCAGGGGTGGAGAATCCACGATCCAGGCAACGTCTGGTGCTCAAACAGGAGCCTGGGGTTGCACAAGTGCCCGGAGCAGTTTGAAATCCTCCTCCTCGAGGGTTAAATTAAGGTGCCTTGGTGTTCTCTGCTCTATAAAATCCCAGCTGGGATTAAACTGGACAAGTCTGTGACTGTGGATGTGCTTTGTTGGCACCACGGGGTCTCTGGTGTGAATGGGATTCCCAAATCCTTTTTAGAAGGGCCTGGAGTGGCAGGGACGAGGGGGATGGGATTAAACTGACAGAGAGGAGGGTTAGGTTGGGAAGGAATATGGAATATTGGGAATTCCTTCCCTGGGAGGGTGGGGAGGGGCTGGGATGGAATTCCCAGAGGAGCTGTGGCTGCCCCTGGATCCCTGGAAGTGCCCAAGGCCAGGTTGGAGCACCCTGGGACAGTGGGAGGTGTTGGGGATGGAATTGATGGAAATGATCCTTAAATCCTCTTCCACCCCAGACCTTTCCATGATTCGCTGTTTTTCAACCTTGAGAGTTCGTGCACTGCAGATTTACAGAGATTGCTTTGCACACAGGAGGTCAGGTCAGTAATTTGGGCTGCAGAAATGGTATTTTGGGGTTTTTTACCCACCTGGCAGCTCCTCTGCCCTGTTCCCTGTGCCCCCGGAATGTCTCGCGCTCCCCGTTCTCCAAACATTCCCTGTTCCGGCTCCCACGACCTCTTGGAGCTTTAAGGGATTAAAGTAATTTAATAAATGGATAATTCAGAGGATTTGGTGACTCTCGGCAGAGTCATTCTCGCTGCCCCAGTGCTCCTCCCACTCACGGCTCCGGCTGAGGTGACCGAGCTGTGAAATCAGCCGGGCTCAGGGCAGAACTGTCCCCGTTCCTCTGCGTGGGCACCTGGAGTCACACAGGGATCTCCTGTGAGTTACTGAAAGGTGAAAGGAGTTTGGATTTGGGCATTTAAAGAGCTTTCCCCAGTAATTGCACCTCGTTAACCACCACTTAACCTGGGGCTTAATGATCTGCCCCCACAGCTCCCAACAACTTTCCCTCCACAGGTTCCTGGTGCATCCCCAGGAATTGGACTTTTCTGATCCTTGGGTCCCTTCCAGCTCAGGATATTCCATGAGTCTCTGATTATTCTGCCTCCAACTATTTTATTAAGTAAATATGAAGGGTGGGGAGAGAAAAGCTGAGAAGTCTTGGAGAGGAATGACAAAGCAAAAAGAAATCCCATGGAAATCCTCCCAGTGAATGGATCAGACACTGCAGGAACCCCCACGGCACATTTGTTTTTCCAGCAGGTATTTTATGCTTAAAACCAAAAAATTCTCGTTCTTCTCCCACAAGCCAGGTTAAGATTTGGGGTTTTTATTCAAATGAAGACAACCAAGCCACTTTTTCTCTTTCACACTTTTTATTAACGCAACTTAAATTAGGCTGGAACCTGCAAATTCTGCACAGGGCTCTTCACACAGCTCTGGCCTGGCAAAAGAGGTACCTAAAATCCAGCTGTGAGTGATGGTGCCACATGCTGTGATTATTCCATAGTGAAAGTTCAAAGAGATTTTATACACAGTGATTATGAAAATAGAGATATATATATATTCTTTTTTTTTTTCCATACAATAGTTTTACTTCTGCCAGCTACAAAATATGATAAAGAAAAATAATTCATTTGTTTCTCTAGCCCTAGGAATCTTCTTCTACTGCAACAGACACGACATTCCCACTGAAAGCCATGAGGTGGGAGAAAGGACTCCAAAGTCACACTGGGATATTTCCCTGGAACCTACAGGTCATTTTTTCCAAGGATATAGTGTTGTCCTAGAGCCTGACCCAGAGGGATCTGCAGGAAATAATCCCAGTGGCTCTGGCATTCCGAGCCCTGCAGGTTCACGTCACACTCCTGAGTCAAACCAGGAGGGAGAACCCTGCAATCCCCCCCAAACTCAGCACCTGCTGACCCCAAACCATCACCAGACTGGTGGCAAAGCAGCATTTTTTGTAACAACTGAGACAAGGAGACTTGAGGACAGGAAATTGCACTGCAAGGGAGAGACAACCCCCCAAGAACTGCGGGACTCCAGCTCCCGTGGGACTCCAGCTGGGATCCACCCCTTCTTCTTCCTCCTGTGTGTTTCTACAGTAACAGCTTCATTTCCTTAGATTCGAGGTTGGTTTTAACTTTGGGGTGGTTTAAGCATCTGAGGTAAGTTCTTGATGCACCTTTTCTCTCTCTTTTTTTTTTTTTTTGGTATAGTTTCTTCGTGTGCTTTTTGATTGTGTGTAAAATAAAGGTGGTGAGAGCCGAGAACCCCACGGATCCTCCAGGGAAAGCAGCTCCTTCTCCACCCCCCAGGGGTGCTGAGGCCTCTGCCCTGCACAGCTCACCCACAAGAGCAGCTCCAGCTGCTTTCTGCAGGGGCACAGCAGGCGTGGGAGGGCACGGGGGGCACCTGGCCCCAGGCAGGACCTTCCTGCAGCCCCAAACGGAGCAGGGAGATCCAGCTGGGACAAGGACGATGCCCAAGCTCTCAGGGAGTCTTTGCATAGTACAAGGAGGGGAAACAGGGAAAGATTCACCTGCTGAGCTGATGAGGGGAGGGTGGAGCAGGAGCTGGGGCCCCTCTGCCTCTCTCTGCTTTGGTGACAGCTCTGCACTTTCCTCTCTAGGCTCAGTTCACCACAAAGGGTGAAAACTCGGCAGGAACTGCAGCCTGGAGGGGTCAGGACACGTGCCAGCAGCATTCTTCCCACCAGCTGAGACTGACAGTGCACCTCCACACTCGTTTGGAGAGGATTAATTAAAGACATCCAATTTCTGAGCGGGAACATTCCCATCAGCTGCCACCCCAGCAGAGACCTGAGCACCCCCTGGGGACACGGAGCCACCCCTGGCAAGGACACGGACTGGAAATGCACCTGTAAACCTGGACTTGGTTGCTACTGTACAGGAGTAACATTTTCTATCCATATTGCAGCTACAGATTCAATAAATAGAATTGCATATATTGTGCTTTATAAATTAAAATGCATTCCAAAGTGAGGCAATGCTAAACAATGAAACCATTGAACCTTTTCCCCCCTCCAAAGCAGCCACGCTCTGGTTTTTTTCAGCACCAGCCCCGCTTCCTCACTCTGCTCACAGAGGTACAAACTCTCCGTTGGTGCCTCTGAAAACAAAAAATTCCCTCCCCAAAAGTGATCAAAAAAGAGTTTACCTAGGCACTACTGCAATGTAAGGTTAATAACCATGACTTGAACTCAGGAAGGGGAGGAGGTGAAGAAAGTCACGATGAATGTCTGGATTCCTTCCTCTCCAGCGTGTCCTGGCCCCTATCTGACACTCTGGGACATGTGCAGGGGTGTCAGCATCTCCTCAAAGATGGCTCCTTTCACGTTAGAGCCCCTCAAATTTGCTTCTTGCAGGTCACACCCTGATAGATCACAATTCTGAAGGGGGAAGAGAAAATTCATGTTAATTGAACAGACCCAGAACTTTGTTCAGAAGTTTAACTCCATCCACCTTAATTCCATTCACCTTAACTCCATTCACCTTAACTCCATTCACCTTAACTCCATTCAACTCTGCAGCTGGAGAAAAGGCAGCAATCCCCCAGATTTTACCAGGTTTTTGTACACATATTTATATTTCTATTTATAGGAAATGAATCCTAACTCACCTCCAAGTCAGTCCCTGCCAGCGTGGCTCCTCTGAGGTTGCAGTTCTTTAGTTTGGCGTTTTTCAGCGTGGCCACTCGGAGGTTGATCCCTGTCATCTGACTGCCCTCCATGTCCACACCCTTCAGGTTGGCACCTGCAACACACCCACAGGGGAGGGCTGGGAGCAACATCAGCCAGAAATGGAGCAGCTCCAGAGCTGGGTAAACTGGGAGAGGTCAAGGCAGAACTGGGAATTTTATGATCGTTTGGGCAAAACCAGCCCAGAGTTGTGGGCCCTTCCCATGGATTGTACAAACACAGCCCAACTTGTGCCACACAAATGGACAGGCACAGGGCTGTTTCCATGGAATAATTAACAGCAAAACCTCACCTTCCAAATTAGCTTTAAGGCCTGATGGATCTTCAAAGTTGCAGCCCTTCAGGGATGCTCCCTCTGCGTTGGAACACAGCATCTTCACCCCCTGCAGGTTTGCACACTGGCAGAGACAGATGGGAGTCACGAGGGTGTGAAGGGAAATCCCCAAAATCAGCAGAACACACGTTTGAGTCCTGCATTGCTACTGGCCCCCACCCCAAAACACACCCCCCGTTACTGTGAGGCAGCGTGGAACTGCTGCAAGTGCAACAATCACAGAGAACGTTGGGCAATTTATTTTTTTGTTCCAATCCCTGGTTTTTGGGACAACTCCAGGGTGGCCCAGGCTCCTGAGGGTGCAGCATCCTTACATCCAGCACGGAGCCAGAGAGGTCAGCTCTCTCCAGGTTGGCACAGCACAGGTTGGCGTGGGCCAGGTTGCAGCGGCTCAGGTTGGCCATCTTGAAGTTGATGTAGCGAAGGTCCAGGCGGGAAAGGTCGGCCCCGCTGAAATTCAGACCCTGGAAAAGCCAAGGAACCCCCCCAAAATGGTCACAGAAGGGAAGGGGGAGATCTGGACGCAAAAGAGTTTAAAGAAACGTGGCTATGCAGCTGTGTATATAAATCTATAGAGATAAACAGAGGCACTGAAACACTCCCAGTACTTTAAAAAGATGGGAGAGACTTTTTATATGGACAGAGTGTGCCAGGACAAGGGGCAATGGATTTAGAGATCAGGTTTAGATGGGATATTGGGAAGGAATTCCTGGCTGTGAGGGTGGGAGGGGCTGGGATGGAATTCCCAGAGCAGCTGTGGCTGCCCCTGGATCCCTGGAAGTGCCCAAGGCCAGGCTGGAGCACCCTGGGACAGTGGGAGGTGTCCCTGCCCATGGAAGAGAGGAACAGGATTGTCCTTAAGGTCCCTTCCAAGCCCAACCCATTCCATATAAACAGACACCCACAAGATCATTTATCTATTACAGAACCCCAGTGAAGTGTAAATGCAAAGCCCTCGAGATCTGGATTTGTCCTTGAGACAGGCTGTGGTTTTAAACTGTGAGAGGGCAGGGCTGGATGAGGGGTCAGGAAGCAACTCCTGGAGTTCTGGTGGAAACACAAAGCCCAAGCTCCCTCACCTGACAGCGCAGCTCGGACTTGGTGGGCGTCGCCAGCAGGAACCGGACAAACTCCTTCCGAGAGATGGGAGAGTGATCCTCAGCTGGCTGGGAATTCTGGGGAGAGGTGAGAACAGGGACAGCACTGAGCCCCACCTTCCCCGGGAGAACACCGTGCACCCCGAGTTACAGACAGCAAGGTACCTTGATAGCAACTTCCAGGTGCTCGATGAGGGAGTCGATCCCAAAAAACCTGGCTTCTTCCAAAACCCCTACAAACAAAAAGCAGTGCTGGTTAGTGCAGGGAATTGCTGCTCCCAGAGAGCAGCACCCTTCTCTCTCCCCTTACTGGAGAACAACCACACACATTATACTGGATGTAACTGGGCAGAGAGGAAAAGTTTGCTTGCAGCTAAAAGGAAAAACGTAACTCAGACACAACGTTTCCAACATTAGGGTTAAAGAGATCAACTCCAGGATTGCAGCTATTAACCCAGTATGGATTTTTAATGCTCCAAAGAGAAATATGCAGCCTATCCTCATTAAAGCAAGCACATGGAGTTGCACTGCTGAGAATTAAATCCACCAAAGGAAAACTCCCAACCACGGGGATGAGCACACAAAAAGCTCCCTCTGGCTTCACCACGGGCACCTGAGGGCAAAGCTTTAATTCCGAGGAGGAATAATTTAGGAGATGTCAGACAGGTAATACCTACCTAGCAAATTAATGCCATCATTTACAATGAGCTGTCCGTGACGCAAATAGTTCAAAATGGGCTCAAAATACTCAGGACTGCGGTCAATGAGGAAAGCTCCTCTAGGATCTTGCTTATTCCCCCAAGCATCTGTTTCCACAACATATATATATATAAAATTACTTTTGCTGTAGTCATAGAAGAGCATTTGCTTCAGTTTTCAGAGTTTTGTTATTACCGAAGGGGCACTGGAATAGCAAACATTCCACTTGGAAGGGCGGTTCGGAGAGAGAAGGAAGGAAAAGAGGAGTGGGGGGGAAAAAATCAGCTTTAAAACAAACTCGTTCCTGCTCTGAATAACTCCATTTCTTATCACACACAACACAATCACGGCTATTTAAAAGCAGCACTAGGATTTTAGCCTGATTGCCTCCCCAAGGCTGCCTCGTGCACAGTTTGCTCACTGGCTCTGCTGCCAGAACCGAGGAAGATGCAACGAGATGAAAACCTCCAAATAAACAAACAAAAAAAAAGGACCCAAACTGCTGACAATGGATGGGAGCTGGATTTGCAGTTCGTGAGATGATCAGCAATAGGTGGTGAGATGATGAACACAGAGAAATAAAGTTATTAAAAACCAATTCTCTGTCCTGATACTTCGGATATTTTAGTTTATGAACAGGAGTCTCAGCTTGACAGTGCCTTTTGCCCACTTTGCTAATTAATTACTTCAAAAGCATCAAGTTAATCTCCATATACTCACCTTTGTCTTTAAACATGTGTGCCAACATACTGTCAGGTTCTTTGTTAACCAAAGTGCTCCTAGAAAACAAAAGCAGCCCAATTTTATTCTTCCTTCACCTGCAAACGTTCCAGAATTAATTTCTTGCAAAACAGTGGTGGCAAACACAAAATACAGAGAAAGCTGCAGGAGTCAGAGGCCTCCTCCTTCACAGGGAGTTATTTTTTTAAGGTCTTTTGCTTGACTGAAATGAAGTTTTTTGAAGGCCATTTTTACCGGGTGGTGGTGAAGTATCTGCCTCCCACATTGAGAGTCAGCCAGTCTGTGTGGGACCCTGTCAGCTCCTCCTGAGCTCTCCCATCAGCCTGAGGATCTGCAGAGAAGCACACAGCAATTACTGGGGAAATTAGGACTATTCCTTAATTAATTCCCCACGGAAATGGGCATCTTCTGAAAACGCCACCAACTAAAATCTTTGCTTTATAGGAAAGCAAAAGAAACTCTGTTAAATAACAGGTTCAATGTAAGAATTACAGACTCACCAATGAAGGGCTCCCCTTCACAGACAAACAAAACATCATCATCCCTGAAAGAGGACGGGGCAGAGGGAAGAGAAAAATAAAAGTTAATCACAATTTATTGTTCATTTCATTGCCAGGGGAACCTCTCCTGATTGCTTTCAGGTAAACTATGACCAGTGGCCATCAGCTGGAGCTTCTGTATCTGGTTTTTATCTGTATTTTGCAGGTTCTAGTGGACTGGAATGGACTGACTTCACCAGAGATTTTATCTGTAGCAGCCAGGTAGGGACCACCTGTGTAATCAATTAATTCTTACAAAATAATTACTTTTCTCCCCAGTCTGGGACTATTCTGTGAGGCCAAAGCAAGGACAGAATGTGCCTCCTTTACACAAACCCCCCCCCATTCCAGGGCTGACTGGAACAGTGGGGTTTTCATGGCACAAACACTGCCCTGGAATCAACAGAGGAGGAGGTGAAAAGGCCTCCAACACAGTTTGTGTCAAGTTCTGAACCAATAAATGGTTTGAAGCTCAAAAGATGTGGAAGGACCTTTGGGCACCCTGGCTGGAAATGCTCATATCTGCTTTTAGGTTATTGATTAAGGAGGATTAACAGGTTAAGTCTCTTAATGCCCATCCCTGATTTGCCTTCTCCTGCCTGATCCTTACCTAATCAAAGCAATATCATCAATGAGCCCCCCTTTGCCGTTGTAAACGCTGGTGGCTTTTATCCCGAGCTTGTTGCTGGCCACGGAGAGCAGATCTGAGAGAGTCCCATACACAGCCACGACCTGGGAGAGACAGGGGAGAGAGGAGCCTGTGAATAAAAACAAACCATGGAACTGGGCTCCAAAAGTTCTGCCTCCCCAGACTTATCAGGGTTATTGGGGGGAGCAAAATCCATCTGGATCTCGCCCAAAAAATAAGGGAAAACATCAAATTTGGTGCTTGGACCAGAAAAATCAGGCGACTTGCACAGCTCTCAACAAAACTGAGGCAGCAACGGCGGCAAGAGAAGAAGTGTTGGTGCTGTAAAAATAGAATTCAGGTATTTATTTCTCGAGAGAAATATTGTTACTGGCTCTGTTCCGAGCCTCTCCGAAATGCACTTCCCTTCCTAAAAACGAGGATTAAAGCAGAGGCACTGCCTGCACCCGGGATGTGGATGGGAAAATCAGGATCGTGGACACGATTTAGCAGAACCGCGAGGTTGGGATGCAGTCACATGAGCTCCTGCACTCGGGATTCGGGTGGAAATAGCGGGATCACGGGCAGAATTAATAGAAATACACATTAAAGCACAGTCACATCAACTTCTGCACTCGGAATGTGGATGGAAACAACAAGACCGCGGACTCTGTGTAGAACTGCATCCCAGGGCCTTTTCCTCTGCTGGACAAGCAGCGGTTGGGCCTCAAAAATCACAATTTCCAGTCTTGAGGCGATTTTAGCGAGGTTTTAAACCATTAATTGCGATTATTCCCAGGGTACCCCCCACGCAGGGTCAGTCTCCCCCGAGCCCTCATCCCCACCGGCTGCGGCTGCCACGAGCGGCCGG
>VZTA01012445.1:512009-616778 GCA_013398855.1 Mohoua ochrocephala | reverse complement strand
CCGTGTCCCTGTGCCCTCCCACTGCCCGCTCCCGGTGCCCGCCGGCGGCTCCCTCCGTGCCCGCTCTCCCCTTGCCCGAGTCACGGTGCCCTCGGGTCTCGCTGGCTGCGGGCCGACCCCGCTCCGTCCCGCCGGGGCCGGTTCCGCAGCACAGGGGGCCGACGGGGGCTGCCCGCCAAGGGCGTGGGGGTCTGTGGGGTTTTGGGGCCTGTTTTTCGAGTCTGTAAGAACCGGAGGGCGGCGAAGTGCGGGGCTGGCAGCGGGGCCCGCGGGCTGTGGCAGCAGGTGGTGGCACCGTGTCACGCCGCACGTGAGCTCCCCTTGGCAGGAAAGGGAAATAAACCGCTAATGAGAGGGTTTAGATGCTCCCAGCAGCACGGCCGTGGCCCACTGCCCGAGGCAGTCCCTGCGAGGCTCCCTGCAGCGTGCTCAGAACACGCTCGGGGGGCTCGGTGCGAGGTACGTGTTAACCAGGACCGAAATATTCTTTGGTTGTTGTTTCAGTTCTGTCACGCCATGAATCTGCATGCTTGGGGACTGCAGTGTCTTTGAGTAAGGCATCAGTGTTCCCTAAAACACAGGAATGGGTAAAAACTTGACAGTTTTAGCACTTTCCATTTTCTCATGTGAATATTAATCATCTCTGATTAATAGTTTTACTTCAGAAAAACTCTCCCAGGTTCCTGGAGCCTCTCCCATGGCGGTAGAGTTAAATTACCTGTGCTGGTGATGAAGAGGTTCCTTCAGGTAACTGAACTGGGTGAGCAGCTCCAGAGGCAGGCGGTGACTGACAGGGGATCTGCTCGAGCTGTGCCCGGAGGGAGCTGACAGCCTCCCCTTCGCTGCCCCTGGCTCCTGTCTGGGCAGGAAGAGAGCCCAGCAGAGCTGTGACAGGACAGCTGCGCTGCTGAGGTGTTACCAGCAAATCCCTGAAGGTGCGGCCCTGTCATCTGTCCTTTCTGTTTGTCTGTGAGAACTGGACATCACCGGGCTCCTCTGCAGCCGGGGGGAAGAGAGAGTATAAATGTGACAGCCTGTTGTGATTCCTGAGACATCAGTGCAAAATCTTTGCAGGAATGGGTTTGATACTTTTGGGATACTTTATAACAATGCGGTTTGGGTCGTTTCTGCCTGCTCTTTGAGAATGTAGTCAAGAAAAGCCTTGCAGGACTCAAGATGGGTTCCTTTGTTAAAGCTGTCCCTGTTGATGATACCAATACAGTTACTAATAGTCCAGTCTGGGATTACATCAGAGTTTTGCTGTCATGTCACCATGTTGAAAACAGAGACTTTGAAGCTGCAGCAGCCCCGCTCAGTGAGGTGAAGCCCGGTGAGGGATGCCCTTATCTCGGTGCCCATATGGAGTTCTGTCAGGTGCCAGCGTTGGGTGGCCCACCCTAACGCGTGTATCTTCCTTCCACACTGGGCTCATCAACGCTTTCAGTTGGTGTCCCTGGCCTCTGTCACGCTGTGAAACTTTAGAGCTCTCGGTTCAACTGCTTTTGAGGCTCTTCATGCTATGAATGTTAAGGAGGACAAGGTCTGGTTGGTTCATATGGAAGCATGTGTAAGAAAAAACCAAAAGGGTAGTAAGGAAAACATCAAACTTGCAGAGTGCTCACCTAATAGACCCTTTGTTTCCTCAGCAGAGGTCTGTAACTTGAAAGGGTTCCCTGTGAGTTACATGAATCTCTCCCGTGTGGAGCAGAAGGAATTACTGGTGTGCTGGTCTAGGTTAACCCTTCCTTGTTATCTCCAGCCCCTGCAGAAGCATAAGGCTGCGGAGGGGGTTCATCCCCGAGCTGGGTCGTGGAACTTGGAGCAAGAGTGTTGTGTGAGTAGCTCAGTGAGCCTGAGCTGCATGATGAGCGAGTTGGCAAAATCCAGCAATGGCAACTGGAACGGGGCAGGCAGAGACACTGCGTGGGGTCCTGCCAAAGCCCAGTCTGAGGGCAGCTCATTTGTCATCCTCACTGAGGCTGGAGATGCGACTGGTGACTGCTGCTGCTGCTGAAACATGGCAGATCGAGTCTAATCCCTTGCTGCTGAAGACAGTTATCCACGGGGACGTGTGTCTGTGTCTCCCCATTGCACTCGCAGTCAGAGGGCTGTAATGCAGTACAAGTCTGCTGGAAATGAGTGCTGGTATAACTGGGGTTGTCTGTGCTAAACTCACGTGAAAACTGCATACAGAAATCAATACTGTGCATCAGAAACACAGGGCTCACACTTGTTCATTTCTGTAAATCCACAGCTTCAAGTTTAGTCTTTCCTGACTCTTGAGAGATTTATTTTCCCCTCGGATTTGACACTTGCTTTGCAGGGATATAATCTCTTTGACAGTGCTCTGCATATGGGCAAGGGATGGGAGACAATTTGTAATCAGCTAGTCCTGTTTCTTTGATGCTCCTCAGCAGCGTTTTAACCTTAAAATTCCCCACAAAAGATTGTATCATCTTGAACAGTATAAAATGTAATGGTCTGGTTCCAGACATAATTTGTCAGCTTTTTTTTCCTTGTCCCACATGGACTAGCTGTGAAAACAGGACTCGAAATATTAGAGTAAGTCTTTTGATTGTGTGTTGTGTATGAATGTCCTTCAGCATTTAGGCATGTAGGGTTTTTGTGGACCTTTAACGCAGAAGAAAATAACATTAAGTGCAACAAAGCATAATAAAATGCACAGATTTGTCTCTGATCCACAAAAGGGGTGCTCTGAGCTGCACTATTGATAATTTATCATGTGGGTGTTTGACAAGCCCACACATACCCTATATAACACTCTGCAGATACAGTCCTCAGTGTTCTGTAACATCCTGGAAATATTTAATTCATAAA
This sequence comes from Mohoua ochrocephala, assembly GCA_013398855.1. Lineage (NCBI taxonomy): Eukaryota > Metazoa > Chordata > Aves > Passeriformes > Acanthizidae > Mohoua > Mohoua ochrocephala. The sequence continues at coordinate 613,940 of VZTA01012445.1, read as the reverse complement.
TCCTGATGCTGAAGCCCTTAAGGTGTCAGAAACATGGTGCTAATGCCTGTGAATCTGAGCAGGTTTGGTTAGTCAGATAAATACCACGCTCCAAATAAACTGTGATCCTAACGTGCAACAGAATAAGCATAGACACAAAATGTTGAATTTTCTGTTTGGGTATGTTAAGCCCTTTTCTTTGCAAAGAATAATTTTCCAGAGTTTTTGTCTTTAAAACCTTTTCTCTGTGAAACTGGAAAAGAATAAATTACTCCATTAATAAAATGCAGTGAGGAGCAGGGGAGACAATATTTTGGTTTAGCTTTGGTTATGTGTAAAGGTTTCTGTCTTAACGCTTGCAAAGATGGCAGCATTCCTTCATCTAGGAGGAGGGCAGGATCTGCTTGTCTTGTGGAGTGAGGGACAAATCCCTGCCCTGCTCAGGGCAGTGTTTTAATAAGATCGAGGGAAAGGAATCGAGTAATCCAACCAAGCAGGTGACCTATGGTGAGAATGTCTGTCAGGCCAGCAGGCAGGGTGGCTCTTTGGAGCAGCACTGTGGGAGTGTGACACTGCCTTGGACAGCAATTAAATAACAGAATGATGCTTCCTGCAGCAGGGCAGCACTGGTGTGCCTGGGATGGGGATGGGGACAGCTTGTGTGAGTGACAGATGGTGTCATCCAAGATCGTGCTTCTCCCTGATGCTGGACATCAGACTCTACAGGCACCTGTGTTGCTTCCCCGGCCCATCAGCCCCCTCTGGCTCTTGCAGAGCAGTTTTTTGTGGTGGGATGACAGCCCTGCCCCAAGTCTGTCCAGGGGGCTGCATATACAGATATGACGGTCAGGATTAGCACTGCAGCTTGAAATCATCCCAAAGATGTCACCTCCAAAACACTGAGCTCGTGCTCTGCAGAGCTTTCTAGCCAGAAGTGTTCCCTTTTGAGAGTTCTGAAGGACTTACTGAGTTCTTTGCTGACTGCAGCACTTGAGCATGAGCTTGGCTTTAAGTGGGAATGCTCAGATGCTTACAGTTGGTTTGTAACAATTAGTCATTTACGAACTTAAGCCTGATTGTTTAGTCCTTTCTGTCTCATTTTCCTCCTTCCTGCTAAACACCAGTTGCAGGAGGCAGAGGGGACGTCTTTATCCCCTGCTGCTTTCTGGAGAAAGTGTCAGTTCTGCGGTTCTCTCTGTTCTATATTTCTTTGCACCAGAAATGACCCTGCTGCTCTTTGTCGACAGTGTTTCCTTTTATCCCTCTCCTGGCAGCTGCTCTTGCTCCATTCTGATGTTGGAACAGCAAATGAATTCCCTCTGAAGCAAATGTCATGCCAGTAAAGATGTTGAAGCAGCAAGAAAATCATCTCTGTCTCTGAAGACTGAATTGGAGACCTTTGTGAATGAGATGTTCTTAAAATAGCTCCACAGTGTGTTATCTTCCCTAGAAGGTGGAGAATTGAAAGCATCACCACAAGGCACTTGTCCTTGTGCGAGCAGCATCCCTAAATGATGGGTTTTGGAGAGGGGAGCGAAGCAGGCTATTTCCTTTTCCTCCTCTCCAGGCAAAAAGCACTGCATGATTTTAATCTCTGTGCGATGGTAAATTTATGTTTTTTCCAAGAGTTGCATCGCTGTTTGCTGCTTGTTTAAATGTGTCACGTGTTGAGTAACCTTGTTCTCCATGATCCACTGTTTCTGGAGTACACTGGTAGCCAAAAGTCATGCCAAGCCACAGGTTAAGTAGAGGTGCTCTGAATTACCCTATCTAAGGATCAGGGTGGCCGAGGCCTCTGTGGAGAGCAGAGATTCTCAGCTGGTGGGGTGTGCCACAGCCTGGATGGGCTTAACTCAGCACTGAGACCACATCATGCAGTTCAGGTCCTGTCTCGATTCAAACCTGTTGTCCCAGGAAGACAATGGGTTTGGAAACCTTCAGTTACGTGTACCTTAGGAGTCCCTGGTTCACATGGCAGAGGCTCCGTCTCTGTGGTCAGACAGACAACAAGCATTGGTTGTACGTGGAGAATTTGGCTCGTTTGGGAGCTCTTGCTGAGATTTTTCCACCCTCAGCTAGTTTGTGGTGTTTGGTTCCTGACAGCCTCAGGAGAGCGTTGGGCCTGGCAGCAGAAGGCAGCAGCAGGGACGGCGTGAGCTGCTGGGCTGTGACATCCCGTTGTCCCCGAGTACAGTGCGGGGCTCACGTCCCGGAGTCCCGCAATTCCATGAGCTGTGCAGATGAGCCAGTGCTCCACGGATGCAGGTGCCTTTTGAGATCTCATTGTTGTGTTGTTGCTTCATAATCCTGTCCTTGAAATCAGTTTTTGAAGAAAGCAAATCTTGCATACACGGACTTTGGAGCAAAAGCTGCAGGCTGCCCATATGGCATGCACATGAACTGTTCGTTATTTTGTTTATCAAAAGAATTATTGTAACAAATGGAATTGAGGGATTGGGCAGTAAAATTAATCTGGAAAAGTCTGATACAACATTTTGCCAGAATCGTGAATAGAGTCTTTTACATGCCTGTGAATATCTAAATACTTTTATTTGTCTTCGACTTGGTGGAAGGGGAACTGATAACTAAAAATACTAGATGCAAAAATGAAATCACTAATTGAAGAACAGGGCTTTTTATAGCAGTTTCATAATTACATTCATAACATAAGTTTAACTAGGAGAAATGTTAAAATTTTGACATCTTCAGTTTTTCATCTTTTGTGTGAAGGTGGAAATAATTAGCTGCACTGATATAAACAGAGTTTTCAGAGGTCTCTCAGTTGTTTTAAGACTACTAATGTTTTTCCTAGTCCTGTTTTTTTGACATGATAATATCTCTTTAAGGGTTTTCTTTACCAGATCAGTTCCTTTCCTACCAGGAGAACTAAAGCTTTTCAGCTGTCTGTCCAATTTATCCTTCTGGACTAAATTTCTCATCTCGAGATAACCAGCAGCAACTCTCCCCTCAGGAGATTTGTATCAATTAGTTCCGCACCACTAATTCCTGTGGTATTGGGGCACCAGTGGGTTGTAAGGAAGCTGCTCTGTAAACAGTTATGGCTGTTGGGGGTTTGTCTTTACTTTTTTCTGTTTAGAGGCCGTGGGTGCCATCCCTGGAGCTCTCGCTCGCCCTGTCCGTGCCTGCGAGCCCGGGCACTGCAGAGGGTGGGCAGGGCTGTTTGGGCTTGTGCTGCCTGGCACGTTCGGGGCACGCTGGGCTCTGTGGCTGCAGCAGGGGCCCCGCTGCCACCCCTGGTGCCACCAGCTCCTCACATGGCAGGCCAGGTGTCAGGTGGGAAGTCACTGGCGCTGGTGATAACGCGAGCGGCAGATGCAGTCTAGCAGGAAAGCAGGTTAGTCTGCAGCTGGAATGCAGGCCAGGCTTCACCTAATCCCTCTCTTAGCCAGAGAAAGGTGGCTTTAATCTATTTATTCTGCATTTGGTTGTTTTTTCAGCACTGATGTATCTGCAAATGCCATTGCACTGTTAGTCTGTTTCTATCCCTTTGCCATTAGCAGATGTGTCGGGACATGAAGCTGTTTTCAGTCACTCAAGTCTAATCCCAGCAGTGCTGTAGGATCTTGGGAACTGCTCTGCATTTATACAGAAGTAAACGATGTATAATGTGTCATTTTTAAGAACCTGCTACCAGCAATTTTAGGGTTTTTTTAGACAGTTGATTTTCTTTTTGCTGATGTTTTAGACAAAACTAATTTGATAGGATTATTAGAGGAGGAAAATTAAAAGGACAGAATCATCCAGGAAGCTCATTAAAATGGAAACCCTGAAAAAACTGGGTAATTGGGCATTGATTCTGTCCTCCCCTCCTCACTTTATGAGCAGTATTGTATTAAAAGTAACATGTCTGCAGGATGATGCTTCAACATCTGCTACTGCTGAAACAAAATTATTTGCTTGTTTTTCCCTCTCCACATTCTCCCAACATCTGCATGTGTAGATCTATCCTGTATATTAATCACATCTAACACAGCTCCTTTCCAGGGAAAAGGCATCAAAGGGAGTGAGATCCTCCCTTCGGTGCGGAGGGGGATTCTGCGTTGCCGCTCACTTGTATTAGATCTTGGGTGACTGGCTGTGAAATGGATCATGTGAGCGAGGACTCAGAGCTGCTCAGGAAGCCCAGGCACAGGTTTGGTGCTCTGAGGTGTGTTTCCGTGGAACAAAGAAGTTCACGGGCTGTAGCCTGTCTGTTTCCTGAAATATCAGTGTCACATTAAGTGATTAAACCTATGCAAATAATTGTCCTTATTTTCTGTTCTCAGAATATTTGCAGGGAAATCACATTTTTTAAAAAGTATCTCACTCTGAAGAGGCTCGATAATTGTGCTGGGATTTAGATTTTTTTTTTCTTTATAGGCTGATCCAATAAATTGATTCTAAATCTAGCTTGCTGAATGTTTGCTATTTCAATCACTCTGGCTGTGATTATTGTGATAGTAAGCAATATACTTTCTACGGTTTAAGTTTTGAATATTTGCTAAAACACACGTGGTTGCATGTGCCAATCCTAAAATTCAGTTTATTTACAAGTGTGACATTTTTCTTTCTCTTCAGTATTTGTACTATAAAGATACAATTGCGTAAAGGCTCATAGCAATAAAATAGAAAAATCTGGGCAATAGATTCAAAAGAATATTGGGAAGTATTTTCTGATCTCTCATTATTATGATGTTGTGTCTTCTAGTCTTGAAAATAAGCATGGGAAATTTAAGCATGGTAAAGCACAAGATTAAATCCATTCCTAGCCAGGAAAATTCTTGAGCTTGATTTGAAGCATGTGCGTAAGTTATATTAGTAACTCATAACTATTCCTTAAACCCAGCCAGTGTCAGACTGACTAAATATTAGAATTGCAATGTAAATACTGCAGTAAATAAGATAAATATGGGTGCTGGCTTCGCCATGAACTTGTCAGTGGTTTTGACTTCTACAGTCATTTTTACGGCAGTCGAAATCAGAAAAGAATGGAAATTTCAACTAATTTTTTAATATGCTGAAATGTATTAAGTTACACAAAAGAATCCATATTATAGTAATCCTGCATATATACAGGGAAAGAGTACCCAGCGTGCATGGCAGATGGTTTCAAAGGAAATCCTCGAGAGCTAGGATTAAAAAGCAATTTTCAGCAAGTTTAAAATGGGTCTCCATATTTGGGTCACAGATATTAACTCTTTCATTGCAAACAAATGAGGGAGAAGTGTGGTCAGATTGTTATGGAAATGTTTCTCCCAGTAAAAGCTGACCGGTTCGTGCTGGGGAAGAAAGGTGTGAGCGGGGCAGTTGGTTCTGCTCCTGGTCCTGTTCTCATACCAGCGGGAAGCAGAGTTGTGGCACACAGAGACAGGGATGTAATGCAATAAATGGGATTCATCATTCCACAAACACTGGCAGCCCTCTGAAAAATAATTTGTGTGTGGCTTTGATCCTTGCCCACTGAAACAAATTTCCATAAAGACAAACCGATAAATAAGTTTTGGCATGTTAGGAACAGCAGATTTATACCTGCTTACCTGTAGTAAATTATTACCGATCACTTTAACGAAGTGTAAAGACTTTACAGACAGCATTTTTGTATTCCTTTTGGATATGGCGAGCATGTATGATAGAGGATAAATAAGAAATTGAACAGCAATATTGTTGCTCCATCATAGACAGGAATGGACATGGGCTCCAAGTTTTGCTTGGAAGTATGTCTGTGCACGGAAAGTAAGCCCGTTTTTCTCAAACATGTTTTAGGGACACACTAGCATTTTATTATTTGTTTTTAAAGGTTATATACTAAAATCAACCATTCCATGCAGACATCGTTCCAGGCTGCGGCTGTTTGGTGGTGGCGTAGGAACGTGCAGAAATCTTGTCACCACTCTGATGCACAGAAGGGATTGAGTGCAGGTCAGCTTTGCACTGTAGGATCACGAGAAGGCCCTGGGCTTTTAGTAGATAAAAATAGGGCAGCAAGTTGGAGATTATTGGCTTTAACTAACTTATACCAGTTAGTAACTGTGTCAGGAGTGTAATTCATATTTACATCAGTGCTCTTTATACACTTTGGCAGCACAAAGGAACCTCAAGTTCGACATGAACTTTTCTTTAAAAGACTCTTCTACTTCCAAAGTGGAAATTCAAGTTAGACCTTAAGCACTGTTTATCACTGAACAATGAAACAGAGCAACTGATACCATTTTATTGTATTCCCAAAGCTCAGCTGGGTGTATTTGGAGTAGATTTGGAAAGCTCTCTGAGCCCAGGTGCCTGATGCTCTGCTAAGTGAATTATAGAAGTAACTGCTGGTTTGAATATCAGCCTAAGGAGAAGTTAATTGTGTTGCTCTCTGGGTATTACATTGGCTGTGAGTTAACAGGCGAGGACTGCACTTCTGAAAGGGCCTGGTGAACGTCCTGGTGGGATGGCTAACTGCAGGTGTATCTGCTGAGTGCTAATTAACAATGCTAATGAGAGGTGTTTGCTGCAGGACTCTGCCAAGGTACTTATCAGAGGTCCTCTGCTCTCAGAAAGGAAAATTAAGGTGATGGATGAAAATAAGGCAGCTTTTGGTGTTTAGTTCTTGAACCAGAGCTGGAAAGTGTCAGTGGACTCAGGATGAGCCTTTAAGGTTGAATATGTTCTTCTGGGTTCTTGTTTTACATCACCTATTACACTAAGTCTGCCTGTGTGCATCTCGATATGGCCTTCAGAGGGCAAATACAAGTGCTGACATTAGATACCAAAACTTGAACATCCCAAGCTGTTGTCAATCATCACATGTCACCAAGTTGTGCTACTATCAATACTTGGGGAAAAAAATTTCATCCATGGCAACAGTTATCTTTGATCCGTGTGTTTGTAAATGTGCTCGAGAGTTCTGCCTTAGATTTTTCAAAGACTCGTGTCTTTCAAAGGGAGGCAAAACAGATCAGTTCAGAGTCTCTGTCGCTGTTATCTTCCAGGACTTTTGTTTCAAGTAGTTTTTTATAGTCTCTGTGACAGGATCTGAGATAAAACCTGATCCACATGTCTTTGGATAGTCAGAGCAATCTGTTTGCTTGACTTCAACAAACTTAGGGTAGGTTCTAAATAAACAAATTAGTGTTGGTTTTGGAGAATGAGTTGATTTTCTTTACTCACTGTACAATCGCGTACGCGAGAAAAAGCAGTTTCTTGTGTGCAGTCTGTTGTCACCTCTGTCCAAAGCAGGTTTTTGTATACAGAATACTGTAAAGTAATTATTATGTCATTGTACACAGTTCTGAGTGCGGGAAACTGTGGCTCTTTAGAGGAGGTAAATGCTTTCTTACCTCCAGCAACTCTTATCAGGAAATACTGAAGGGTCAGTTCTCTGCAGTCAGAAGTTCTCTCTACTTAAATCTTTTTGTAGTGTATATTTATTAAAGTCTTTCAGAGTAGATGACTGAAAGCAACGGCCTGTTCGTGTCAAAGCCATGCGTTCATGTCTGATGTAAGTAGTTAGACAAAAGTAAAAGCTTCCATAGGGATAAATTGAGCTGTGGATGGGCTTCTTGGCACTTCTTTATTAATGGCACTTCGAGTAGCGAGTTGAGGGGAAACAGATAATGAAAATTGATTCTTCTCTGCAGGTGTCTCGCTTACTTTTGGACTTGGACAGGCCTAATCTGTGAAGATAATTAAAGTTCCTCTACTCTGGATGCTGTAAGTGAATTTTTTGTTGTTTTATGGAAATCTTTAGGAGCCTATTTACCTCACACAGGGAAACAAGTGAAAATGCCAAATGACAAAGAAATGGTAGAAATTCAGTTGGTGCAGAATTGGCACGTGACCGTACGTGTTTGCAGGAAATATTTCTAAACAGCCTTTTACATTCAGGATCACCCTGTCTCCATTCCAGCCATGCTGATGAATCCAGGAGTAGAACCCAAATTGCCAGTAGGATTCCAAAGAAACAGTATTTTCATACTACAACTAGATCAGGAGTCTTGGCATGGTGGAGGGCATCTGCTGTTGCTGTGCGTACTGTATCTGGTTGAGAACAAACACCTCAAGTATCAGCATTGACCATAATATCATGTAGAGAGGTTAGAGGGCTGAAAGAACTTGTCAATGAAGAATGTTCCCATTGGCAGTGACACGGGGTGGTGGCCCTGGCTGTCAGTTAGCATGGCAGTTGTTTGAGTTCCAGGTGCCATGATGACATAGCAGGACATTTAAAATACCTTTTACTATTCAAGAGACTTCTCCCAGAAGAGGCTTGCCCGCTTTAGAGCCTGTCCCTGTGGCAGCAGAGCTTCGGGAGCATCTGGGATAATGCCCCCCTAGAACAGGGAATGGGCTGTAGCTGGCACTGCAGGAAGGCAGAGGGTGTGTGGGAGGCTGGGAACAGAATGCCATGGCTTTGACCTTGCTGCAGCATCCCTTCAGGATCCACAGTTCACGGCTCTCTGCTGGTTAATTGTCACAAGTGGGGGTAATGGCACATTTCTTATTTCTGCGAGAGTGTCTTTAGAACAGCTGATATTCTTCCACCAATGAAAGCATGCAAAGAGCTCTTCATATCCCCATTTTCCCCCCAAAGCTGTGGGAACAATTTTCTGGCTTGTAGAACAAAGAAGTTGGAACAGATGACATAGCCAACATCTGCACCTGGCTCACTGAGGAAGCGAGTATTTGGCATAGAAGCTGAGCTCCCTTCTGCCAAGAGAGCTGTGCCGATGCAGTTGTTCAGGGATGAAGATGGCATAATGTCTTTTCCTTTTTGACTCACCAAAGCGATTTTATTGATCTGTCAAAGTAAAAAAAAAAATTTCGGGAAGGAAAATGTCTTTACTTTTAAATATCAGAGGTTAGTCAATGGTTAATGAAACGTTGCCTAACCAACCCCGATAAGATTTTGATGGTGTATCACTTCAGTTCCGATGGCAGACACATCACATATGGGTTGCCATTTTGATGGCTTTGAATGGTAATCTGACCCATAAAAACTGAAGCATAATATGCAAACTGATTTTTTTCTGGCCTGCCCTGTTCTTGGTACCATCTGTGTTAGGATGGAAACGAGCCTGCTCAAAACGTGGGCTGCCGGTTTGGAGCTGATCACAGATGGGTTTTAAAGAATAGCCTTGTGTGCACAAGGAGAGGGAAGATGCTCCGAAGCAGGAAGTTTCACTTGAAACCATATTATGTCTGCTAAATCCTGTGGCCTATGGAACAGCCACCAGACCTTTCCCTGAATTCTTCACATGGATTAAGTAAACTAAATTTGCCTTCTAAATATGAAGAAAAACCCCACGACTTCTAAATATTGCTCTTCTTCCATCACTGCTTTCTACTGCTGTCATCAATAATGGAGCAGAGTACAGGAAGCTGACATTACCTGATCCTGTCAGGTATTTGCAGGGCATCTGTTCAGCAAAACTGGGCACAGTAAATTATTTCATGAGTTTTAATCTGTAGTGTGAATCCCATTGAACTTACACGATCCAGGCTGCCGTTTCTGGATTTCTGTCTTTGACGATTAATAAAAATATGTGTTGTAGGTGAAGGTGAGTACCTGTCCTCTGCTGTTGCATCTCAGATCAAAAATTCAGATATTTAAGCACCTAATTCTCAATGTGGTCAATGAGATCTTGGTTTTCTTCTCAATTTGAGAGAGCCTGTGCTCTAAAGAGATGGACTGACCTTGTCTTATGTGTAACCACAAGTGTCCTGGTACTATTTATAATCCCAAGAAACACATTAAATAATTTTCACTGGTTAGGAGTAGGGTCTACAGAACTCTGATTTCTTTTTTACTCTCTTTAAATCAATGACATTGTCTGATGACCGTTTCTTTGTCAGAAAGGAAGCCTGTAGAAGGCGGCACTCATTGATGAGTTTCATGGTCGTGACACACTTGAACATCCCTCTCAAGACATCTTGAAGCCTTTTATTTCCAGGCTAAATAAACACCAATTTCAGCAGTGTCTCATCTACTCCCTTTAATTACTGCTGCTGAGAGAAAGTTTCTGCCAATGCAAATGTGCTATTTTGTCATGTCACATCAAATTGCATCAGCCTTATATTTAGGAACAAAAAGAGGGGGAGGCTGAGACAGGATGTGGCTACAAATGGAACCAAAGGGTTTTCTTAAATATAGGCTGAAAATAGACAATCGAGGCAGTGATGCTTTTTCAAGCAAAAATCCATGAAAGGGAAAATCAAGGCTGTGACGGCAGAGCAGGGCCGGGGGTGGGCAGAGGGAGTTCTGGGGGAGGCGGGGTGGTGGCAGGGAGGGGCTGCTGAACTCCTCATTTACGCAGACACCCTTGTGTTGTCAGATGGGAGTGGGGGGCACTTGGGGTATGTTAGCCCACACCTCGTTCCCTGTGCTGGCTGAAGGAGGTGGGAGCTGTGCTTCCCTCCAGCCTGTGCCCTTTCCCTGAGGATGTCTCCCCGTGCAGCAGTAACTCAGCTCTCTAAACTAAAGAGATTGTGGGAAATAGGCAGAGACAAAATTCGAGTAGCTGTCCAGATAAATGTAGGAGACTTTGGACAATCCCTCACACCACTTTAAAATGTAGTGTCTCTACAGAAATAATATTTTTTAAAACTTGTTCTTCAGAAAACATTAGCAGCTTCCCCATGGAAAACACTTTTTGCCCCCTCCATGTTGTGCACGAAATGATCTGTTGAAATCAAATGCATAAATTATGGATGTAATGGAGCTTGCTTTGAACTGATGAGTCTGATCAGAGCCTGGTGGCAATTAAACCGAGTTCTGAAAGATCAGCTGTGTTTGAGAACCAGCAGAACTCGGGGAGGAAGTGATCTGGGGGCGTGTGAGCAGCACCTACTTAGCAAATTGGAAAAATACTATTCATTTCTTACATCTAAGCACTTGGAATCTCTCCTCAGAAGCAATTGGTGATGATAGAGGTAATATTTTTATTCTTGTCACCAAGGATAATAAAAATGCAGTAGAAGCTTGGAAACTTGTGTATTTACAGCACTGCGACAGGCGTAAGTCAAGCAGCGTTTCAGGCTGAAGCCAGGTCTCCGTGGCTGGATGGCATTGGTCCTGGATGGACTGGACAACATTAAATACAGTGGTGCTGTCAGTTGTTAAATTCCTTACAACGGGCAAATGCCAACCGTAGTGCTAAACCCACACTCACAGTGCAGCTGGAGGGGGAGAAGGCAAAGAAGGATTGACCTGGGGCTTCCCAGCGTGGGCTGCACGTGGGACAGGGACACCCTGCGGCCCAGGAGCACGGGCAGCCCTGGGCTGTGTCCTGGCTGGGGTCTGGGTGCTGAGGGATTGTCTGACCCTGGAACAGGCCGGGGGTGCTTCCTCCACCAGGGTGAGGCAGCAGGGCAGAGTCCTGAGACATTCTGGTGCTACTTCCCCATTAACGTGCATAGAATTCCTTAGATTTCATTGTCATTGAACCCACTTCCCAAGACTTTACCACATTTAATTTTCGCCTCCACTGACTTTTTTTTTTTTCTTTTTAAATACATAAGCATTAAAAAACCCTCAGTAAAATGTGTGTATTTTCATAGCAAGGAAGGCATATCTGTAATACTTTTTCAAAGCAAATCACAGAAATACTAAATGGGGAAGGAAAAAGATAGATGTTTGGTTTTTATAGTTGGGGCTTGTTTGTTTTGAACTGAATAAGTCTGAAAATACTAGATAAAAACTGCAGATCAAATGAAAAGACTCCATAAGCAGCATCCTCCAGATTGTTCCTCAAAAAAACCACCCAACTGACAACAGTACAACAGGAAAGTGTTCTTAATTAACACCTCCAGTTAAAGGAGAAGCATTGTGGATCTCTTAAATATATTATTAAATCTGCATTGTTTAGATAATTGGATGGGGACAGACACTTGTGCTGAGTGCTGTGTCAAATTCGTCAGGGCCTGCTGTAATTCTAGTGCACTTGCTGGATTTCACAGCTATTTGTCTGGTTACGGGGGTAATTTGGAGGGTTGAGTGAAGCCAGATGACTGTAATGAACTCATTTTGTGTCTTTGACTCAGTTTGGGGAAAAAAAAGATACTATTTATAGGGTATTTTGTATTGTTAAGACTTCTGTTCTTCCTGTCTCTCAAAGTTTCTCTGTGTTGCTGTCTCTGCTTCATCACCGATAATTATATCAAATTAATTCAGCATAATTGAGTTAATTATTAGCACTGGAGGTTACCACCAGGGCTTCGATTGAACTGAAGCTTTTATCCCCCTTTTCCTGAGGTCTCACCAAATGTAAACAAACCAGAATCAAGGGTGAAACCTAAGGCAGCTCCATTTCCATCGAGTGCTTTTGCCACTCAGAATTGTCCTGCCACGCTCATTCACTCAGACGGGTGTTGATAAATGCAAAGGGAAAAGAGTTCTCTGGCACTCTGTATCAATGTTCAAGTACTTTAGAAACAAGGGAAATATTTTAATTGTCCCAGAGCCATTCGGTCAGAACCAGAAATGTAGAGTAATCATTAATAAGGCAGATTGCCTTTCAGCTAGGCTAGGCCTTGGAGAGTGACAGTGAGGTTTTGGGGAACACTTGAGCGATGGCTTTAAGAGCTCGCAAGTGTCCCTAAGACATGGCGGGATCTGCCCCTGATTAGCTGTTGGTATGGAAACAATCCCTGATTAGTGAGCTGGGCCAGTTCCAATCCCCCTAAGAGGCTAAAGGCGCCCAGACTTACATGTCCTGTAATACTGCTGCTTATAAACATTGCTCCCAGGAACGTGGATTTTGCTCAGGATGTGGTGGGTCAAATTCATCCACGGTTTAATTCCACCACAGACAGGGTTTATGCCAGGGAAGGGGCTGGCTCGGATTATTACTGTGATTGAGAGTGAAGGATCGGCAGATGCTAAATTTCAGCAGGTGTGGGTTTGGAGTGATAGACATTGAGTTGTTCCCGATGCTCCTGGGAAGGATGACGTGAGCTGGGAAGGACAACTCCAGGTTGAGGTGTGGATCCCGGGGCAGGGCACAAGCCCCATCGTCACCATCCGGGGATTATGTGCACAGCCAGGGCTGGAGGGGATGAGCTGGGGGGAGCAGGAAGAGGAGAGGTCACACTGCACAGGGTTTATTCCCTTGTAGGCTGGGTGTGATGTTTGCACTAAGGGAAGGTTCAGAGGGGTATGTTAGGCATTTTTGGTTTAAAAAAATGAATATTTTAAAATGAAACTTCAGTCAATAGTGTGGATCACAGCGACTTCTTTTGCTGTTTTAAATTCTGACTCTCCACCTTTACAAGTTTGTCAGCTCTTGTACTTTCCTAAGGAGAGGCCTTTCTGCACTGACAGCTCCTTGTTTTACCCTCTTGACTTTTTTAAAAAAAAATTATAAAGTTGGATTGCATGAGCAAAATGAGCCTGTGTTAAAGAATAATGGTAAAATAAACTTTAACCAGTTTCAGTCCTTCCTGAACAGTGAGAAACCACTACAAAACCTTATGTAAGACTTACTATTTTTCCCATGCCTGTCTGAGCCACAGTCCGTAGAGTTAATGTGGTCATTAATCAGACAGCGTGGTTTTGCCCTTCAAAGGCACTTCCATGCCTTATGCTGCCAGCTGAGTATCTGTCCGTCAACAAAAGTCATGGCAGCTTATTTTGTGCCCAGTTAGATGTTTTAGAAGGTGATACAAGCTTAGCCAAAAAGTCGTTGCACTAACTGGCACGAAGTAGTTGGGAGAATCACAATTGCTAAACTGGAACTAAGCACTGGAACATTTCAAAATACAATATTTACAAGAAAGGAAGGAACGAACAGGCATTTTTGGTTTAAAGTTGATAACTCAATTCCTATTCAGACATGATCCCAAAGGTAAATACTTACAGATTTGGCCACTGAGAACAAAATTAATTTTAACAGCAGTTGAACTGAGCAGTTCAAAGCTGGGAAGAAATGTTCTTTTGAGACTGTGCCTTTCAGAATTTTCTTTAAGCCAAGAGAAGTCATTTTCAGGAGAAAAAAATAGAGAAGTTTGAATTGCACCTAAACCAGGGAGGTTCCTGTCCTCACTAGTGAGCATGCTCCAAAGAATATTACTCTAATTAGTCTGATCATGCTTATTAATTATACAGAACAAGGTAATCTGGCCTCAGCGTGGGCAGCATGTTTCCTCACTGGTGTAGGATTGCAACAGCCTGAGTGTTTTATTTGCAGTGTTGCATGTCTGTGCTGTGTGATACCAAACCAGGGTGTAAGGTAAGACATCTGCCCTGTGGCTTTGGTTCATTTATACAAGTGGTCATTAAGCCCAGCTCTAGCACCCTTTGTCATCCTCAAGTTTTACCAATTACAGTTTTCTGTTTTGTATTTCTATGATGTTTATAATTTATTATATTTGCAAACTGGTGACATTGTTGAATAACAGCCTTAGGCCTGATCCTGATGCTGTAGAACTGCACGAAGAGCATCCAAGCAGTGGTGATTCCTTGTCAACTAATGGATCTTCAGGATCTGTCATTAGCCAGTTCTTAATCCTTCATGTGCTCTACAAATATTGTGCAAAGCAAATTTTACACCGCAGGGCTGTGCCCCCAAATTGTTCTGCACAGTCACCTGACACTGCTTCTGCCTCATGCATCAATCAAAGCATAAAGGGGAGAGGAACAGAAATAGAAGTGAACAGAACGGGACCGGCTGTCATCACTCATGCAATGGGACTTTGCAGCTCCTGTTTAGAAAGGACAAAATCCCAACAATGCCCGGCCCCAGCTCGTCAGAAGCGATCACATCAAACCAGCAGATCTCAATAAGAGCCGGTGAGATGTGGCTGCTGGGAAGTGACTGCAGCATTGTCCGTGCTCACCCACACAGCAGGGCTGGGGCTGCAGGGCAGCCGTGCCCGGGGCTGCCAAGCGTTCTGAGGCTCTGAGTGGCTGTGAGCGGGCAGGGACGGACGGACGGACGGACGGATGGACAGGTGGACGTTGGCTGGTTTGCGTGGGGCAGCAGAGCCGCTCACGCTGCCCTGGCCACGCCAGGCGCTCCCACGACCCACTGGGGACTGAGGGGAGGTGTGGCAGTGCCATGAGCAGGGAGGGCGGCTGTGTCCGGGAGCGGGGAGCTCTGCCCCTGCTGCAGGCACTCGGGGCTGGACTCGCAGGCCTGGGCTGCGTTTGCCAGCTGGGAATCTGGGGAACCTGGAAGGGAGGACGGATGCGACCCACGAGTAAGAACCTTTTGAGTAGCAGCCGTTCACTTGGGTGCCTTCCTGGACTGATGTCACAACGTGAACGAAGATGTTTTGTGGTTAAAGAGGTTTCAGAAGGCTTCCAATTTCTTTCTTATTTTGGCACTCTTATTTTTCCTGAGATCATGAGGTTTGACTAGGATGGGGAATCATAAATTCCTGAGTTAAGACTTCTAAGGGTGTAATACTTCAAAGTAATAAAACACATCTCCACCCTGTTTACTGGGGAAAGAAAGGGCAGAGGGGGAAGGGGGAGCCAACCTGTAAACAGCAACAGCTCAGGTAACTCTTGCAGTCTTTTAATTAACACTTCCAGTCTCTGGAGCCCAGCTTTGGTGGCTGTTTAACTAGTTCAGAGGGACTGGGATCAGAACTGTTGAACTGTGGGGATTTGCTTGAAAAACACTCACAGTAGCAGAGAAAAAAAATAAACTGAGAGCTGTGGCATAGTGTCATCTCAGCTTCATCGGGGTTCTGCTGTGCATGGGGTCAGCTGCCAAACCTGCTAATGCAGAGTGAAGATTAATTGGCTTTGGTCAGCCTTTGCTTCACTATCTGAATATCATTATCAGGAATGTAAATGATTATGCAATGCAGAGAAATGCCACAATAGTCTCAGTGTCTCCTTTTATACTTGTCTCTTTGTGAACGGGGCTTTATCTAAATGCAAATGTGATTTCAGCCTTCTGATTAGGACATTATACAGTCATCCATTCCAGAAAAGCACAATTAGTGGATTATTTTATTTCTGACTCAACAGTTCTTGGTGTAGATAGTTTGTTTGTTGTGCTGTACATGATATTTATGTTATCAGAGGGAGATTTACATTATTAGTCAGGATTATAGCCAGATTTTGTGAGGTCGAGGGTTTTTGCGTGGCAGATAAAACTGGTAACGTTTGTGGGATTCGAGGGGAGATGTTTTTAGAACAAAAGGCAACAGTGCAGATTCGTACTGTGCTTCATTGTCCTTTTTGTGCTGAGGAAGGGGCAAATCACAGTAGTAGCTGTGCAGATTCTCCAGTGCACCGGAGTGCACGAGTGCAGAGTGTGGCATTACCTGTTGTCAGGGTCTAGTCCCTGTTGAGGTGTGCTCATGCAGGGCACCAGTATCTTAGAACTTAACAATGGGCAGGTCGTGAGATGATTTCTTATTAAACAGCCACTTTACCAAAATAGCCATCAAGTTTTCCGTGTGCTGTGGTAGATTTCCAGTGAAGTTTTCACTGGATGAAGTTACATCCTAAGAAAAACATGGATCTTTGGTGATAAACTTCCCAGTGAAGCTATCCCATGTCAAAGCATTTGTAGCATTTTTGAAGCTGTGAATCTGTCAGAACTCAGGGTTTGGTTTTTTAATTTGAATATGAGAGCCTCATAGAGGGAGTTTGGGTTTGATAATAGACGGGGTGAAAACTTCCATCTTCAAATCTTTTAGAAAGTCCAGTATTTATGGAAAGGCGAAGAATTTTTTTCCCCAAAAAAATTCATCAGCACAAATGTATTTGTCACACAATTTGAATTCAACAGCTCATCATTTTCCTATGAAAAATTACTGCAGTGGAAAATTCCTAATTATCTATAGTGAAACATTTTCAATTCCATTGATCAGCTTCATCTTTCCATATCCATATGTTTCCATGACTGGTTCCTTCCTCTCTCCCAGAGCTGCTTTTCTTTGTGCTGGAGCAAGCTGTCCTGGACAGTCCCAGCACATGAGGGATCTTTGCGTTTGTGACAGGAAATCTATTGCACCACTTAGGTTTAATTAGAGCACAGTGACATATGATGAGTTTACACATCAAAGCCCAGAAACAACTTCACAAATTGGCTCCGGTCCCAAAGTGTATTTTGGGATCTGTATTGAATTTTGGGATGTTTCACTGTATTTAGTGGGAATATGTGAAATGCAGGGTCGAGTTCTTAGGGTCAGTGGAATTACACCAATTCTTACCAGCCAAGGATATAGCCCAAAAATCCCGTGTGTAAAGTTAAATTTGTGTTCAGATCAACTCGAATCCAACTACATATTCCAGTTTTCTGCATTGGATGATAAAAACTTCTCTCTCTCATGGAGAGAAGAGCAGGGAATAGTTCAGTCTATATGTTATGAGTCACATTGAGGAGTTGCTTGTCTTTCTGCTGCTTGAAGGGGAATGCAGGGATCTCTCAGCTGACTGTGGTGCGTGTAATCACCTCCCATACTTGAATGCCAAAGTGAAATTAATCCAAAGCAAAAATGCATGGAGCCCAGCATAGGTTTCACTGCAAAGAGAAAATGGTATTTTACAGAAAAAAAAAAACATTGGAAGAAAACAAGAGATTAACGTGTGGAAGCCTGGGGGTATTTTGGTCCCATTATGGTGGGCATTTATAGGTGCATAGAGAGGAGATTTCCCCCACTGCAACAAGATCTAGTCTGTGCAAATATACAGCCCAGGCATGTAATAGCTGTGGTGGTGTACTCTGAAATACATTTGGGTAAAGGACTTAAATTACTTAAGGAAAAGGAAAAAAATATTCCAAATAATGAGTAGGTATCATAACGGGTGCTAAAATAACAGCATGCACCTACTTCATTATTCAGTTGCTTATTTATTATCTTTATTCTTAAGAGTAATGATGTAAAAGTGCTTTTTTCCAAATGTTAATTTAGTTCTCTGCAGATGGCAACCATCTGTTAAATGACAAGGCATTTACAGTCTTTGATTAGCACTTTATAGGACTTGGATGGACTTACTGTTACAATATGTAAGTATAGTTATGGAAGTGAAACTTGGTAGATTTGTTCTTTTCCTTTTGCTATGACCAAAAGATGAAGAATTTCAAACCTAACAATGTTTTTTCCTGTCTTCTCCCATATTTATCCATGTTGTTTCCAGCTGAAGCCTTGGAATTCTTGACAGAATGACAATAATAGGAAATATTGTTAAATTCCAGCACCTTTTGTAGCCATTATGAGCATCCTCATGCTAAAAAGACACCACGTGGATGAACTCCTAGGGATGCTCCAGGAAAGCACTGGAAGTTTGAAGGACTTTAAGGATCCTGGCTTAGCAAGTAGGAAACTCCCTGTGGGCTGTGATACAGCTTTGGGTGCTTACAGACTGGCAGCCTGTCTGTAAAACACTGTGACACACGTGGCTATTCCCATCACGAAGTGATCCTCTGGAGCGAGCTCCGCACTTCGCGTTTTACTGCCTGGAGCAATGACAGCCAACCCCCGCCCGTCCATAAACGCAGCAAGCTCTCATTCATTTCATACTGGGGTTTTTCTGAAGTTTCTGCTGCCCAACCTCAGTTCGCCGGCCCTGTTCTCATTGTGTACTGTTACCTTGCGCTTTTATCTCCGTGTCGTCAGTAAAACTCACGGGCTGTTCTGGTTTGTTTTGTGTTGCAGAGCCGCGGGCGGTCCCGGCCATGTCCCCGCTGCCGGGGGCGGAGCTGGTGCGGAGCTCGGTGCAGCTGTACCGGTACCTGCTGCGCTGCTGCCGCCGCCTGCCCCGGGGCCCCGTCCAGCAGCACTACCGGCACGCCATCCGGCAGGTCAGCGACACGGCCACACGGCCACACCGTCACACGGTCACACCGCCACACGGCCACACCGCCACACCGCCACACGGCCGGGCTGCAGCGCCCTGTGGGGCTGGGCGTTCTTCCGCTACTGTTTGAACCAGCATAACTTGAGATTAGTGGATTTGTAGGGTTATAGTGGGAGCGTGTGAAGGACCATTTATTTTTGTTTGCTTTGAATCTGAAACCTATTTTTCTTGGCTTTCATCTCTAATTCTTGTGTTAGTCAAGAGAGTGAACAATCATTGCTTACTCCATAAACACATCTTTTATGGTGAAACCTACTGGTTCCTTGTCAGTCATTTATATATCCCCCCATGTGGGTAAATCTCATCTGATTGTTCATATTCCATACTTCATATGGAAGTCATTTCATGCCTTTGATCATCCCTATTGTCCTGGGTCTTTCTAGTTTTAACATACCAGACAATTTCAATTGTTGTTCTGAATTGAAGTTCTCTGGCTTTTCTGTTGTTGATGTATGAAAGCAGTAGAATACTTAACGTGAAATTCCATGTGACCAGGTTTGTTATGGAAGGAGCACGGCCAGGTGCTACAATGTGTAACTTTACCTTTTCAGACCAACAGTTTTATTTGCAACAAATATTTTTCTGAGATTTAAATGCTGTCTTTATTTTGACAACTGCTGTGTTGACAAGTCAGTGACACTTGGAATGTTGCAGAGTTTCAAAGTTCATGCTGATGAAGACGATCCTGAGCGAATCCAGCAGATCATTAAGAGAGCCATTGAAGATGCTGACTGGGTGATGGATAAAGTAAGTGCTTCGGATTGTCTGCATTTTGGAAGAAAACATTGGAAAGCAAGTTCTGAATAGCAAATTGTTGTCCCGCATGTTGAAGTGTCTGGGTGAAAGGAAATACCCAGCCAGGAGGGATCTGTGATTGTGACAGTCCTTGTTTGAAAATTCTCATGGTCGGTATAAACTAATGTTGGGTTTTTTCAGAACCAGTAACAGTTTAGGTTGGTCTCTGTGTAAGTCTTTGTTTCCATAAAGAATTCTATTAAACATCAGCAGTGGTGGCTACTATCACTCTATTATAGGAGAAAAAATTACAATACAGCATTTTACAAGCCACATCTTGCTATGCATCATCTGCTTTCCTAACAGAATCTATCCTCAGGTGATTTACATGAACTTCCAGAACTATTGTTGTTTTTCCTCAGACCTTGCCCGTGGCTGCAGAGGTTGGGGACAGACCACACAGGGGCAAAGCTGTGGTGCTGGGCTCCCCTGTGCCACAGTTGTCACCCAGTGGATCTGCCCCTGTGCTGTCAGACTGGTTTCTCAGATGAAAGAATAAGGATTGTTTCCATTAGACAGCTGAGAGTCACCTGTGCTTCCTGGGATTTCAGTCTGGCTGGGGAGTGTGATACCTTAACATGGTGTATAATGAAACAAGTCAAAAGTTCAACTTGCTCTCTAAATATCTGTGATTTAATTTACTAAGTGACTCTTAAGTCCTTCTCTCTACCGGTCCATGAAATCCAAATGGGAATTGTTACAGGAGCAAGCACAGATTACTCACAGATTATGATATTTTAGCGGTAACCAAATCCCAGCAGGTACCATCTAGTGAATAACTGTGCCCGAATCATTGTTTTATACTGCAAAGGGAAAGCCTACCAAATTTCAATCTAACTTAAAGACAATGGATATAAATTTATGTGGATCATGAGGAAGAGTTGTAAATCCTTGTTGGTATGAACTGTTACTTAGTTGTGTGCTCTTTCCCACAAAAAAAAAAATAATTTCCTTTTTTTTTTTTCAGTATAAGAACCAGAAGTAGAAGAGGAAGGATGAAGCCAAGGAGGACATTGGTAAACATCCTTAGAGGACTTGCAGTCAAGCCCAGTGCTGTATTAGAATTCTTGCCTGAAGTTTTCTCTTGGATAATACAAATACAATAATTTATATTTCACTGGGATGTCATGAAGCTAAATTAATATTTCTGAAGCTGTTTAATTTTATAAATTAAATTATATGGTCTAGGTTAAAACTATTACCCTGTATAATCACAAACTTCTAAGTTAAAGCCCAAGCTTGCCTAAGATTTGAGTCGTTTATTCCATTATACTGTTAGGCCTGGATCAACCCTCGCAGCATGTGATACACTTGTGCAGGTTCTTTGGGGACAAGGTTCCCCTGCGTCAGTCACCATGGGTTTCGGGGCTGAGCGTTTCATCCTGTGTGTATGACACTGCTGGGTCACATCAGCCTGCTGGGACCGTCGGTGTTGTCAGAGTGCCCGCTGAGCCAGGTCTGAGCCCCCTGAGCCGGGTCTGTGCCCTCTGAGCCGGGTCTGAGCCCGCTGAGCCGGGTCTGTCCCCGCTGAGCCGGGTCTGTGCCCGCTGAGCCGGGTCTGAGCCCGCTGAGCCGGGTCTGTGCCCGCTGAGCCGGGTCTGTGCCCTCTGAGCCGGGTCTGTCCCCGCTGAGCCGGGTCTGTGCCCTCTGAGCCGGGTCTGTGCCCGCTGAGCCGGGTCTGTGCCCCGGACTGCGAAGTCGCTGCCTGTGCAATGCTCTGCAGCTCAGAGGCTCCACAACGCTTTGCAGCGCACAATAAATGTCCTTTAAACAGGGGAGTCCCTGTCCTTTGGGGACAGCCCGCCTCGCCAGCCCAGGGTGGGTTTTCCCGAGGGAGAGCTCAGCGCGGGCCCGAGCGGTGCCCCTGCGCTGGGTGCAGGTGCGGCGGGCCGCCTGCAGGTGGCGGTGCCGGGAAAGGACAGGAGTTAATCCTGGCCCGCGGCAGGGAGGGGAATCTGACGGGTGCTCCGACAGAAATGGGGCTGCAAGTGAAGTTCACAGAGTACTGTATGAGAGAACTTCCTTTTCTATGCTCTCCAGCAATTCCTGCCCTCTCTTATTCGGCCATCACCACTATTGTTCCTCTCTCTACTCCTATGTCTTTCACATCGCCTTATACACCCTTAATTTCTGTTGTCTTTGTTTTACCAATCCCTTAATGCTGTTCTCATCTTGTCTCTCTACCCCACTTATTTCTCCTCCTCAAGTCCTTTTCTGTACCAGAAGATACTCAGTATTATGCTGGAGCCAGCCTTCTACTTAACTTCAGATAGAGCAGGAAGGTAATAGACCTGCTCAACAGAGTAGGTGTTTCTTCCATGTGAGGAAAGCCACTTGTCTTTCTGCTTAGGTGCATTTTTTTCGAAAGTGCAGCCATTCTGGTTTAAACTTTAAAACTTATTTTGTGCAAGGTAGAGCACAGAAAAAGCTTCAACTTTGGCATCTGACAAGGAATATCCAGTATGATACTGAACACTAATAAAAAAGCTCAAGCATTTTTGATAGAAGCTCTCTGAATGTGCTGCTTCTGATCAAGAACAGCAAACAGGTGACCCATGCTGTTCTCCAGGTCTGTTCTCTGTGTGTAGTCTGTAGCATGGAGATGCAATGAATTTTGTATCACTGCGACAGTGATTAAAAACTAAGACTTAGTGGGATTAACAGTGTATGGGAGCCTGGCAGTTTCCTGAACTTTAAACATGGAGTGCTCACACCCCTCTATGGCTTTAATTGTCTGACTTTTGGTAGCGTGAGATGTAATATTTTGTTCAGTTACAAAATAGTATAATTGCATGCATTTAAATCCTTCTTACACGCCTGTTATTTAATTTATGGCTAGTTCAAGAGGGAAAGGACCACGGAGCTGGAAGGTGCAGCCGTGGCATGTCTGCAGCTCCAAATGTCTGAGGTGCCAGCTGGGATATGGGAACATCAGACCAAAGGTATGATAGCTGTAACTGATATGGAGGACCAGGATCTGTGAGCTTTAGGGTTTGGAAAATGGTGGAGCATTCACTTCTCAGTAGGGCGCAGATGGGGAACGTGGCTGGGGAGGCAGGAGACATCATGACTACATATTTTGATAGTAGTGATTCAACTGGAGGTATGAGGAGATGTCTGAGGGAATTTTTTTGGGGGGGGAGGGTTGTACAAACGTAATCTGGTTCTCAAAATAAAAAAAACTTTTAATAGAGTCAAAGATAACTTTATTTACGCAATATACAAATAGTTTTCCTGCTGGTGAGGAGATATGATGCTAACAACTATTTACTTCCTTGTAATAGTGAAAGTAACCCCAGTGCCTCAGACTTGTTTCTGTAGTGACTGGACTGAAGAGTCCTTCAGCTGCAGAGGTGAGGCTTTTATGTTTTCAAGACATTATACAAATTCTATTCTCCAGCAGCATAATTTGAGACCAAAGATGTTATTTTAACCCAGATGTAGGTGAGAACCTGAACTCTGAAAGGGGTTTTGGGCAGAGCTTCAGTACTTTTGACCAAAATTATTATTCCAGAAACTTCTGCTCAGAAGTCATTTAACCCTGGGGGTGCCCAAATTTTTCACTCACTGACCCGTCTGACCTGAGAGTTACACAGTAAATTGAGTTCTCTTCACCTGTGTTTGAGCAGCTCTCTGCCACCCAGCCCCGCTGAGCCTGAAGAGCTGCTCCCTGTCCCCTTGGTGCCGCTGTGCTGGCGATTGCTGCCCACGGCGAGAAAGGCACGGTCACAGGCAGCGTCCTCCCGGGTTCTGCCGTGGCAGTGGGGAAGAAAATAGCAACCCCAAATGGACTGGTGCATCTGCGTTCCCATTGTCAGCCCTCCAGAATCTCTGAACGTAAAGATGGTGGGTAAATGAGGCTGTGTTGCATTCTGTAATTACTGTTGAAGAGTTTAAACACTCGTGGTGCTCATGAGGCTGCTGACAGAGCAAGGGATAACGTCAGTGAAAGGAGACAAGTGTATTCACAGGCTTCCATTTCTTTTACTGCAATAAGGAACCCATTTCTGCACCAGTTCTGGTAAGCGATGCGCTGCTGATAGGCGATCGCAGTAACCGAATGATCAAGGGCCGGTCAGAGGTGGTGCCAAAGCCCTGGGTTTGTGGCCTTGCTGCATAAGCATTCAGTCACCATGAGTTTCAGTGTGGAAGAGTATCCTGTGCCATTGGCTGGCCCAGGGTTTTCATTGTGTTGACACAAATGTAATAACTACATTCTGCCAACAACACTTTTGCAGCTGGTTCCAGTAAGACCTTGAGTCAATAACTCCACAATTAGGAGTTGAGTGAAGTTAACAGTTCAAAGGTTGTGTATGGTCAGCTCTTGATTAAAGTAGTGAGAGTTTCACTGGAGGCTTGTTATGCAAGAGCAAAACAAACATTAGAACAAGGAAAGACAGTTGGGAGACTTCTGATTAATAAAGTGATATCATGCTTTACATTCTTGAAGTATGGAGAAATGAATCATTTAAATCACTTTCCAGACTTATCAACATTCAGTCTAATGCCAGAAGCAATGCTGGTGCTATACTTGCTGTTTGTGTATACGTGGCCCTGGAAACCTGAAGCTGAAATTGTGTGGAAATAATCTGCACATTACAAATATGGAAGTGACATGTCAAAAGATGGAGCAGTAGCAGTGGGTTGGTCAATGTTTAGCATTTAGGTTCCTGCTCTAGAGCCCACAGAGAAATGGTAAAGACCACTTTGGTTATTACCAGCCTTGGAGCAGAAGCTTCCCGTGTCGTGAAAATCTTTCCCTTTTATTTATTTTTGTAATTTATTTATTCATTTCAGGTTTTGGTATGGACAAAATTGTGAATTCGTGGTTTACATAATATCCAGGATAGCATTCTGCCCTTCACGTGGCCAGAGACAAATACACTTCTGATCACATTCTTGTGTCAGAAGTGTTACTGATTTCCATTCACACTTGCCACCAAAAGTCATTTGAGCCCTGTGGGTACTGAACAGAATATTTCCACCCCAGGCCAGGCCTTGCTTAGCACCATTTGTCAGTAATGGAATATTCTTTAAGTCATTCTTTAGCACTTTGTAAACTTTCTCACGTGCTGGGTTATGTCACAGGCATTGCTTTTTGTTTAGGGACACTCGAGCGTGAGGACTTGATGCTAAACGAAAACCTCTCCTCCATGGTGTTTGGCTCATTTTCAAATGTCATAAGGAAGTGATCCTTACTGTGATGCTGTAAAGAAGAGGAATACACACTGTTTCTGGGAGAAACAAATAATATTCGCTCACATCTTTTTTAAAGGAAACAGTTTCTTATTTGTAACAGCTTTTAACTTGGCATTATAAATGGTGCCTTCATATAAAGCTCTGATAAGCTGCAAACTGAACAGGCAGCACATCTGTGAGTCTTAAATATTCAATATCATAATACCTATTCATTGTGAGAGTCCTTGACCTTAAACTGTAAGAATGAGTCTTTAGACCTTTATGTTCCACAGTGTCATGTCCCTCAGTGTCACCCCAAGGAGGTGATTCGAGGTGAGCAGTGTCTTGGCCAGAGCAGTCTAAAACAAGTCCCTGACACACGACGCTGCTGGACACGGACCTGCACTGCCCACTTGGTCTGTCCCTTTCCTGCAGCCTTGTCTGCTGCTCAGAGCTGAGGGTACCTCTGCTGGAGCATGAGCCAGCTGGTGCATCTTTCAACTTTTGTATTATTTGGTTAATTTATCTTATACTTCTGTCATGCCAGGTTTTATGAAATAGTGTTAACTGAAGTGTACACTAGTCATCAAGTACTCCTTTCAGCTTGTGATTAAGCAGGGCAGACACATTAACTTTTAAAAAAACCTGCTCTTTGAAGACTATTTTCTGTTTTCCTCATAATTGTGTTTGATATTTAAAATAGTTTTTAAAAGTTTAGAAGCAGAGGGAGGCATCTGTCACTTGCACCTAAGAGCTTAACAATGTTTGTGTTTGTCACTGGGGGAGAGGTCCCTGGCATCGCTCACTTCACTTGTAGAGCCTGAGGAGGAAAGCTGATTGCTGTCCTCACCTGTGGACATTGAACTTACCCCTTCTGTAACTATCAGCCTGGGTGACATTTCTCCCAGAAGACTCTGCCTTCATGTTCTGCGTGAATCCATTTTGAAAAGGACTCACTTGATTTTTGTTTTTATAATCAGCAGCTTCTGAGCCAGCTTGGTTTGGGTGCTTGACAGAATCATTCAGGCAAAAAACTTCCCAGCCCTTTGAGTCCAAGCTGTGCCTGATGCCCACCTTGTCCCCAGCCCAGAGCACTGAGTGCCACGTCCAGTCCTTTCCTGGACACCTCCCGGGATGGGGACTCCAAACCTCCCTGGGCAGCCCCTTCCAATGCCTGAGAACCCTTTCTGTGAAGAAACTCCTCCTGATGTCCAACCTGAGCCTCCCCTGGCACAGTTTGAGGCTGTATCACTACCCCATATAAAATATTTTCTTTCAGCTGCAGCTGCACAACTTCAGACTGAATGGCCTCATTACCTGTGGGCTTCCTTCGGCCGGGGTTCAGTGTCATCTGTTTAAAAAACACTGCACTTTATGTCTTTTTATTGTTACAGCTTATTTTTGCACCATCTCTGGTATTCGTTCTTGTTGAGAGAAGTTTAAAACTGCTGGTGTTTTGATTAATATTCTCCCCTTCTACAGAATGGATTTTAGAAGATGAAAAATTGACAATAAATTCTTGCAGCTGATGAGGTTGACTCACATTCTGCGTTAAATGAAATCACACAGGATCTGGGATTTTCTCAGTCTTGCTTCAATTTCTTAGCAGTCATTTCATCTACAGAAACCTGTGTCTCAGCTAGTCTGAAACAAGGAACAAGGAAAACTGTTTCAAAAGAAATGTCAAACAGAAGTTGTCTGGAAAATATTATATCATTATGATGGGCACAGGCAAAGGCTGTATATTTTGGAGCCACCTTCCTGATACTGAGCCAGTCTGAGGACTGACTTTTCATGCTTAAAAATAGAGTATTTTGGTTTCCACAATTGTGCAACTGCAAGGGCTGCTTTCTCTTTTATTTTCTGTTTTTCCCTCCCATTTCTAGAGGTCACAGAAATGGTGTGTTTAACCACAGTTTACAGTACAGAATGCAGACACCTGTTGAGTCTTGGAGCTTTCTCTCCCCCAAGACGTCTGTTGAGTTTGTCCTCTTCCTAGCTGGAAGTATCTCGCAGAGTAAGTTGCAGCTTTCTGGCCAAGATTTCAAACGTAATTCTTGGATTGCTTTTTAGGTGCTTAACTCAGGAGGCCTTCCGAGGGCCCACAGCAGCTCTCAGACAGGTTGGGACTCGGGGGACAAGCAGCAGGAAATTGCTTATTCTCCACTAGCGTGGGTCCGAGTTAGGAGGTACTGACATGGTCGTGATCATTTTGCAACTATTTCAGAAGCATGGTTTAAAAATATTGAGCTCTCCAAATCCTGCTCCCAAGTGACAGACTAGAGCCCGTAGGATGTCACAGTGACACTGTGCCAAGTCTGGTAATTTCTAATTGATTAAATGCAGTGAAAAGGCATCCAGGGTTTATTATGAAATTTGAGATGGAGAGCCAATCCCTGCACTCTAACTTCATTATCCTCATAAGCAAAGGTGCAGATTTTATAGCTGAGGTAATTATACAAAGAGTGTACACAATATGAGTGGTATTTAGCATAAAAAGTAACTTGAATGCAATCCATGACTGGTTGGGAGAGGAACAGAACCATAAACCCTTTGATCTAACAATGAGGCTTTGAAAGGAACAGATTGTGTACAGTCCTGAACCTGTAATCTGCTCACTTTATTGTGCTGTATGGGGAGGGCCTTATTTATTTACTACTTAGGAAGTGTTTTCAATTTTACAAGTTTCTGAGAGAAATCACAGATCATATTTATGTAGCTTTGCTGCACAGACCTCTGTAACACTCTTAAGAACCTCTGGAATTCACAGGGACTGTTTGTTAAATGGGAGACACAAACCTTGCCTTCGTGCTCTATCAAATTCTGTCTTGGTCTATACTAACAAAGGCAGTCTAGAAAATTGCTTATCAGGATGTTTACTTTCCATGCTGCTCTTGGGTTCTGGGCCGAAGCCACTGGAATAAAAGGGAGAGACTCCCATGTACTTCAGTAGAATTCACCATCTTAAACCATTTTTCACTGCCTGGAATACTCAGAGGAATGGCCTGTGCTTAATCATGGTTACCAGAAATAAAAGTGAAACAGTTTGGTTTATCCAGTTTTACAAAACATCATGTCTGGAGGAGCCTGGGTGGACAAGTTCAAGAGGTGGGTGTGATGCTGAAGGCAAATATAGCCTCCACAAATCAGCTTGGATTCTGGGCCCAAAGGCATCACTCTATGTGAGGGGAAGGCAGAAAGAATTCTGAAGTTTCTTTGTCCAGTAATTTGTTGCTTTCTTTTCCCATGCTCATATGCTCTTTTGGAAAAATAAATATTAAAAGTCCTGCTGCTGCCTTTAGTGCTGAAGAACTGCCTTCCTTTTTTCTTGTTTTCAACTTTATCAATGTTAAATCCAGCAGTCTATTTAAAATGAATTGATGGTTTGCTGGTCAGTGGTTTATACTGTGCTCATTCGTGTCTCTCACCACTGACCTGGGTCCTTCCTTCTCCATGGTGCACTCACTTTTGCTGGTTAGTCAGAGATGAGGTGGTGTGTTTCTTGCAAAATTATCATCCAACTGGGTAGGAACTTATTACAAGACCCTACCAAAACCATGCACAAGCTGTCATTTCTTACGTCCTTATCCAAAGGTGTTAGACACTGCGTGGGCAGAAACCCGAGAAGTCACCTTTTCTGCAATGGTGGATCTACCAAATCAAGACACTAACTGTGAGGATTTCTCTCTTATGAATGTGGAGTCATTGCAGGGTGCCAGTCATCTGTCTTTCACACATGCAGCTTTGCTCTTCCATTGAAAAGAAATGGGATTTCAAAAGCAGAAACATGGGAGAAAATCGGGATCAGAGATGTTACATTGGACAAGGACTTTGACACTTCACGGAAGTACAGAAACAGTTGATCCCCAAAAACCTCACTAGGAAGAGGAGCAGTGTGTTCCTTTAGAGAATTCTCAGATTGCAATTAAGTCTTCAAAGCTGGTACATGAGAAAAAAGAAGGAAATGACATAGTGGTTTTCAACTTGTGCTGGTCAGAGAGGTCTCTTGAGCTGCCTGAACCTAATGGACAGTGTTTTAAAGCCACAGAAAATTCCCCCTTATGTTCCCTTCTGCTAGGTTTCAGATGACTAAATCAAAAGTAATCACCATAAAAACAAGGTGAGGCAAGAATGTGCTTTTGACCAAAAATCTTGCTATTTCTGTCCCTTAAGTGAAGTACAGTCTGCATCAGCTGCTCTTGCTTTGGTGGCTGTGGTACAAATACCCCTCACTGCCAGAGTGGGGTGAAGCCTTTAGACTGCGCGAAGTAGTTCTTTCGCATCTTATCCTTTCCGAAATGGAGACAAAAATTGTTATGGCTAATATTTGCACCTGCTAATTAATCTGTAACAATCCCTTGATGTGTGTACTAGGACTGCTTACTATAGATTAACCCCTATGACTTAACCCACTCCACAGAGCCACCCATCACTTTCTAGAAGCTGACCTTGTCAACACGTATTCCTCCACATCTCTTTTTTTGTATTTTCAGTAAGTGACTTTTCAAACTCCCAAGTGGTGTCCCCCGTTCCAAATGCAGCTTCAAAGACCATCCTCTCTGTCAGTGTGGTCAGGAGTTGTCTCAATCAGCAGTGTGTTTGCTTGCTGAAAGAAAGCCAAGCTAAACAGTCCGTCCCTAGCCTGGAATTCCTATAGGAGAGTGAAGGAAAAGCAGCACAACTGGAGTACCTGCCAGTGCTCTGTTACTGAAATTGGAGTTTCTTTTCAGCCCATGCTTTTACTAAAGAAGACATTTGCAGCTCTGTAGTTCACTGTTATTTTTCAAGCATAAAACACTTTTTGCACACAGTAATCTCGCAGTCATTTTTTTCCCTGTTCTGCTGTGACAAGCATGGATTGCAGGAGCAGAGGTACCAAACACTGTTCTATACCTTTTCCCTATCCACATGCCAGCTTTTCCTCATGCTCCACACAGGGACATCTTCAGTGTAGTGAAATGATGTCCAGGAGTGCAGGACATGGAGCCCAGCCTGTGACAGCTACGTGCAGGGCAGCAGGGCTTAGGCCCAGTCAACTGCTAATTGCTATTTTGCTCATTTTTGCTTTAGTTTTGCCTTTGCTGCTGCAGCTGTGACGGAGGATCCCAGGGGTGAGTCAGGAGGTTTCAGCAATCACTCCTGCCTGAGCCAACGTGCAGCCAGTCACAACAAAGTCTGGCTATTGATTGTCAGATTACTTTGGCCCTCCCTCGTTTCCTCATCCCTGGTGATTTTGGAGAGGGTGACTGATGAGGGAATTCTGTTCTTTCTGCATGTCTGAGTTTGGCCTAACTGACAGCGAGCAGAGAGGAAGGGATGGGTTTACTGGCACGTCTCTGCAAATTTAGCACTCTCCTTAACTTTCATTTTCGCCCTCAGATGGTCACACTGGGAAATTTTCCACCCTGCCCTGCCATCGTTTGACATTCAGTCTGCCACTGGAGAGCAGGACATGGCAACAAAACATTGCCCTTTCCACCTTAAACTGCTGCTTTAAATGTACCTTAAATCTGCAGAAACTAAAAAGGAATCCAGACAGGGCTGGGATCCTACTTTTATTTGCATATTTTCAAGTGCCAAGGCCTGGATCTTTTATTTTGTTTTTGGTGGAGTTGTTATCCCCACTTTATCAGGAACATTTCGAAATAATAAAGAAGCCAATGAAGAAGGGGCTACAGTTAATGGTGAATATCTTAAAGCCCTTAAAGGAATAATCAGCAATCAGAACACAAACAAAAAAAAAACTAGCAGTAGTCAATGAGAGGAGATATTTGGCAACAGCAATGGTTATTATTTCTGACAAAGAAACCACCAGACGTGAGTGAAGTCCTAACAAATCTGAAATGCCAAGTGTTTATGGGGGCTGCAGCTCTGTGTTTATTGTGCTGTCACATGCAGCACTGCTGCAGGATCATCATGGAGACATCTCAGAGAGTAGTTACATTAGTTGGGAAAAGGGAGTTAGAAAAAGTTCACTAATAACCCATGAAAAGTTGGGACAGTTGAACATCTCTTCGGGTTCCATGAGGTTCGGGAAGATCAGCCCTCGTTGTCATTGACTTTGCCTCAGGGTAGCAGTTCTTTGAAGACTCAAAATGTCCTGATCTCAGAGGAGCAACCTTACCACCAGAGCTTGATTTGTAAATGTTTTCAGAAACAGGAGTTCTTGAGCTCATGCAGAATCTTGCAGATATGATGTATATTATAATATCAGACACAGAATGTGACTGCCTTGGAAGGAAATTGCAGAGAGCTGATTGTTGAGGCTACACACCATCAGACGCTCAGAAACAAAACAAAATTTAGCTCCAGATGACAGCACAGTCAGCATGCCATTGAATAGGTCAAAGTCTGCTCTGAAAAGGCACCTCTTTCATCAAAGTTAATGCAAGGAAGGCAACCAGTTCTTGCACTCTGATGTGACAGAGGCAGAAGCGGCTGTGCAAAAATAGGAAATGTGGGCAGAATTGGTTTTCTGAAGGAAAAACCTTCCAAGCACTGTAGAATATTTGTAGAAGGAGTGTCCAGTGAGCTTGTTCAGTTAAACTCTGGTCCACCTGAGGAATGAGTGGTTCTCTCTTGTTATTACTGTACAGAGGGAGTTTTATTATTGATTTCAAGTGAGTCCTGTTTGAGCAACTGGAGTGATTAAGCAGTTCCCTGAATGGCTGTACCTCAGCCAATCCTTTTAACAATTCTCCTAAGGAAAGATGTTTCTCCTCCCCTGGTTATCTCAAATCTGATTTTTCATATCCAATCCCTACGTGACCTTTCCTAGATTTCAGCAGTCCCAAGCACCGAGAAATAAGGAGGGTGAATACTAAAAGCTTAGAACCCGTCGAATTCAATTAAACCTCTACTAAGATTTGTTCTTCCTTACAGTACTAGACATTAAGATTGCTCCTGTTCTATTGAAGAAAGAGGTAAATAAGAAAGGGAAGGATGCAAGAGAATTTTTTTAATCCTGTTACAAAGTAGCAAATGTGAAGAAGAATGTAAAGGCAGAATTTTCTGGCACGGCAGAGTCGCACAGCTCTCAGACATCATTTCTGCCTGCTGATTACATCTGCCTGATGACTGGGATATCTTAAACAAAGGGATGTCACCTGCTAATTCCAGTGAGAGGAAAGGCACCACATTAAAGAACAAATCCAACGGTGAAAATCCATGAGCAGTGGATGCAAAGCAACACAGGCTTGATAAAGCCAAGCAGATGAATGCTCAGAAAACTCTGGTCTGTTTATCAAGAGATTCACCTCTAGCAATCCTGGATGGGATGCATTCAGGGGATCTCGTGCATGAACACGTGTGCACAGCACTTGCTTTGCCTCTAGAAGTGCTTTTACACAAGCATTTCATATTCATTTTCAAATAGAGAAACTAGACACAGAGAGAAGAAAACACCTTGCCCAAGCTTGCCCAGTAAAAGAATGACAGATGAGACAAGGACACGCATTTCCTCGTTTCTCTGGCTGCCTTACGCCTCATTTCTGTAGATCTTTGGTCAGCACCTGTAAATCTTTCCCTAGTTATCAGTGTACCTCATTTGACTCATTAGTCAGCAGTTTCCTTAAAACAGCCATACATAATATCAAGAGACAAATTAGGCAGGTCAAAATCCTTGTCTGGTGCACTGTCTGGCACCACACTTGTGGGCTGGAGGTACCTGACAGCCCTGGGCACTGCTGCCAGCCCTGTCCCAGTGGGGTTCTGCCTTCCAGACTGCAGGGAGAAGCCTGGTTTTCTAAAAGGTACGTGTCCACATGTTGTCCGACACTGAAAATCAGCTCAGCAATCCCATCTTCCTCGCCCAGCTGTCCCCCTGGTATTCCCACATACAGCACGGTGGGAATGGTTTGTACTTCAGGGAGTTGCAGCTTCCTTCCAGTAGTCCCAATACTTTGGAAAAGCGCCAAGGGACAGATCTCGCAGGCAGCAACAGGCAGAACAGGGAGCTCTGGAGAGCAAGAAATTCTGCAAATACTCTGAGAAAGATCCTTTAAAACTTGATCAAAAGTAAGGAAGTATATGTGTGTGGAACTCGAAATACCTGTCCTTAGTTATAAGCACATGGTTAAATGCTTTCCTGGCCTGTATTGTAAAGCTCTACAGCTCTGTAACATTTCTCTTGAAGTTGCTCACTCTGTTCCTACAGCTGTAGGTGGTGTACAGGAGAGTGCCTGGAGACTGGCCACACAGTGATAAAAGCTGTAAGAAGCCTTTCAGCCTTTATTTTTTAAATTTTAACACTGTGTGCAAGGTTGCAAACAGTGTTCAGTGTGATACCCTGCTCTTTCCAGGAGCCCTGTGCAGGAGTCAAGGCTGCAGCACACTGAGGGAAGGAAGGGATGCTGACAGCATCAGGAACTGCCTCCCTCCCTCACACAGGTTATGTAAAGCTGCTCACGCAGCAGCCACGCACCCTCCACTTCTGCAAGCAATGCAGGATGTGTGGGGAATCCCCTGTATTTCACTATCCATGTCCAGCCTTGCTCAGGGCTGTTTTGCATACATGATCTGGGACTATAAAATGCTTTTGCCTCCCGGGAGGGGTACAGAGCCTGAGAGGTTAAAGGTAAGAAGTCAAGGCAGTCGCTCCTGGCAGGGTTGGGAACACGTCTCCAAAGCACGGTAAGAAGCACATGTCCAGGTGTTCACTCTGCCAGTCATTTACTGCAGCTCGCAGGTAAAGTAATTACATAGCAAACTGTATCTCTTTTACTGTATTAGGAGCAAAGTGTCAGACTCAGTCTCCTGCTCCAGTTCCTGTCCAGGTGCTCCGAAAACTTTGTCCCTCCTTTCTGCTGATTTAAAGGTTTGTGCATGTAACAGGTAACACTGTCGATGCTATCCACAGAGTACGCGGTGCAGGACACAAAGCAGCTTCTTGCTCTGAGTGCCAGTGAAGGGAAATGTGAGTCTGCTCTCTTTCTTCTTTTTTTTTTTATTATTATCTTTCTTTTTTCCTGTTATTATTTTTCATCTTTTTCCTCCTTTTCCTCACAAAATTGTATAGTCACATCACAGCATTTTTTATTGCAGAATAATTTAGATTTGTTCCTATTTTGTAACTGTAGAGAAATGCTTATTACACATTATTTCTTTCACTTGGAGTAGCAAACAATCCTAACACCTTGCAGTTTCTGCACAGACAGTTGGATGCATTTCTCTCCTTGTGTGACTTTACAGCAGACAGTAACTTCAGAGCTCAGCATAAATTTAACTTTTACTGTAAAAGTAATATAAATATCAAAATAAGACATAATTTACATCAGGAATATATGGCAATGTATATTTTCATCCTTTGTCTCTAACTTTTTGGAAACATCAGGTTTTGATTTCTGTTATGAACCCGATTCAGACGCTGGGGCTAATTCTCTCTAACCCTGCAATTTACTGGCTTGGTCTTTCTCTTCTGTCACACCTTCCCCAGCACAAAATCCCTCTTATGTTCAGAATTGAGCAGAAAATGCATGTTAAAATGAATCTCATAAACTTTGTACACTCTTGTGTAAATGCTGTGTGTGTTACATTCAAGTAAGTGCTGCACATCTCAGAAACCACAGACTTCAGCCTCTCAGAATCCTGTTTGTCTCTGCCAGGTGGATGCATTGCAAAACGTTTTGGTTAATTTACGAACAAGATTTTTTTCATTGCTGTGTGAATAACACAGCAACATTCACATCCCTTTTCTGAGCTTGTGGTCTGCTCAGACACCAATATTTGCTGCTTTACATGACCAGAGGTCATCTGAAATTCTCTTGCCAGTATTTTAGATTAGTACATGGTTGCACATTACACTGACAAAGTGTTAGTTTTAGTATCACTATTCTAAGAATCAAGCAATTTTCATTTTAAACACAGGATGTTAGTTAGATCAGATCCGTTAGGCTGGTGAGTTTCTGAGAGATGTTAAAGGGAGTTGCTCTCTTGGGTAAAAACTGACCTTGTTGGTTTTTTTTATGTCCTTAGAAGTGTTCCCACATCACACAAAACAAGGTTCATCACAGTGAACTAAAACCACAAAAAAAGCATACAAAATGCTGTGCCCATGGCAGTTTGTGTTCAAACCTCGTGGTGCCAAGAGCCAGTACCCCAGAGAGAAGGATATCAACAACAACGTGGAGAAAAATAAGAAGATCCATGGGTAAGATCCTGGGTTTTAATGGTTTCATAGTTTATCTTTGATTTGAAAAGGGAAGATATTAAGTGGTTTGGGTTCTGGAGAGACCTGTAATGTGTTTCCAAAACACTGATATTAACCAAAGAACTGTGGGTCTCTGGATGGTGTAACTTGGTGATGAACATTAAACTCTTGTAGCTAAGTTATACAGTCATTGAGGATATAAATCATCTTACTTTCTCTTTCATAGTCTTAAATTTATTTGGTGTGTTATAATGGTTTTGTGTATTCTAAGTCTCAGGAGGTGTTTATGCTATAAAAATAGCAAAGTGATTATTTATACTGTAATAAAGTTGGTGAAGCAGTTCTGTGATGCAGTTCATACAAGACACTGTATAAAATAAGTTGCACATGCATCTTAAAGTTCTCAGTCTTCGGGGTGTTACTTATTTCAGGTTTCATTTCCTGTTTTCCTTCCTTTCCTTCCACACAGTGCCCTGGGAAGGGGGATACCGTGGCTTTACTACTGAATCCTGTCCATTCCTATGCACTGCCCCTGCTGGGTTATGGGCTCAGTACATATTTCAGACAGCCCTGAGCATCTCCTGCTGATGCTGAAAGCAAAGCCTAACACAAACTAAGCACGTTGCCTTGTACTGAATTTTCTTTCTCTCTGTTGAAGCTCGGAAAAGGATGATGCCAAATTGCACGATCCAAGCAAGGAGCAGATGGAGAGGCCGCCTGTCGTGACTCCGGCAAAGGCCAGTGAGGGAGGAGAGGTCTGTCCCCAGCATCACTATTTGATAGTAACAGTTCACATGAGTGAACTAGTTTCTTGAATTTAATCTGAAATATTTTGATGTTAGCATAAAATTTAAAATGAAACTGAAAGATATTCAATAGGTCTGAAGACAGTGTGCATTTTTATCTGTTCTCTGTCCAGAATCTCCCTCCAACTGACATCAAAGTTTCAAACCAAATATCAGGATGTCCAAGACATGTAAGAGTAAGAAACTTCGAAAATGGATCCAGCTTTCTTGACACGCTACATCTGACTGCAAAAGAGGTAAAATATGGAAATCTGAACAGGGAGTTTTCAGAAATTTGAAAAGATACAGAATGCAACATTGTTTTTTGACATTTTATTGTTTTCAGGTTATCAACTGCCGGACCAAAGCCTGCCAAGGGTCACTCATGAACCCAAAGGGCCTGGTGAGAGGTACCAGAGATGGGCCAGTTCCACTGGAAGATCTTTTACCTCAGGCAATAGACTTCCTCAAGCAATACTACAGTTCATTTAAAGAGTAAGTCAACTTTATTTGTGGTATAAAATCCTCTACCTACCTGTCTGTCCGTGAGCCTCCAGGAGGGTCTGGTTTCTTCACAGCTCTTGGTAACTATCCTGTTACATAGCATGCATTCAAAAATATGTAAGGACTATTAGAAAAGCTAAATAAAACTGTCATTGCACTTCATGTGCTCCATCTGCCAATCCAAGATCTCGGGAACACAGGGAAGGACTCTGGACCATGCCCTCCTCAGCCCCATCTCTTTGGCGTGTGCTACATTCCCGGACATTGAGGACTCTCTGCCAGAGCGTTTCCTTCTGTTTGCTTGGGATTAGCTGCACTCGGATCAGTCTCAGACATGAATAATGGAGATAATGCCTTTTGTTTGTGCTGTTCCAAATATCTTTCCTCTGTGCTCCTCTCAAGGCTTTAGCCAAAGATTGGAAGGCCAGTGCTGCTTCTCACCCTTGCCCTGTGCTATCAACATGAGCTCACTGAGCATTCCGAGAGGGGTTTGTGTTTTCACAAAAATGGCCATGGTGCAGGGGCATCTTTTTGCAGGAAATGCTGGAGCAGCTGGTTGGTGTCCAAGGGCTTGCGGTGGCATTCCACACGATGAGCTTTCAAGCAACAGTTCAGTGTTTGCTCATCCCATTAGAAAACATTATCAAACTTTCAAAAGGATTTGGCCACATAATGGCAACTTCTTAAGACGCTTTGAACTCTTTACAAATCCTTCTTCCCTCTGAATCTTTCTGAAAGTCCCTGTCTTACACACAGGCTGTCCTCACCAGCCTATTGCATTTGCACATCTCTGTGTCTCTGTTCATGGCTGTTTGATCACATTGATTTACACTATCTCATATGCTTGCCCTTGATCTTTCATCTTGCTGAAAATGTGAAAACTCTCAGACAGTGCAGGCTATTTTCATTCTGTCTGTAAGACAACAAAACAATTTTTGTCTCTGCTGTGATAAATATTTTCTAATGTTTTGACTTCACTCTCTGTTATCCAGCTCAAGAATTTTAGAGTTGGTTTCCCTGACAAAGGAATTGCTCAGCACTTCCTTTTAGGAATGAAAATCCTACTTACTTTTCTCAGAAGAGCTGTGGCCTTGTAAAAACAATGGAACTTTGAGAGGACAGTCACTCTCAGCCTGCATTTGCCCTGAAAATCACCTGTTCTCTGGTTTTCATTTGCTTGTGATTTTTTTTCAAATTAATCTAGAAAATCCAAATTTAAACCGAAAACTTACACAGAATAGCTTGTGACCGATCCATGAATGTATTGGGTGGTGAAAGGATGGTGTCACTATTTAAATTTCTAGGGTGTTAGTTTCTTCGTGAGGACGGTAAGCTCTGTCACTGCACTCCATAAGGACAAGTCTTAAATTCTGAAGCCAAAATATAAAGAGAACATCTGCACTTTGAATGAAATTCTCATTGTTTCTTTTCATGCCTGTTTCCTGTTCAAAAGGCCAAAAGTCGAAGAACATCTGGGCCGACTGGAAACAGTGACCAAGGAGATAGAAGCATCAGGAACTTACCACCTGACAAAGGATGAGCTGATCTTTGCTGCCAAGCAGGCCTGGAGGAACGCGCCCAGGTGCATCGGGAGAATCCAGTGGTCCAATCTGCAGGTGAGCTGTGGCTCTACACCTAGGCTGTGGCCAAATTGTCTTCTGCTGTGACTCAGAAGAATGTCCTTTCCTTTGGTAGAACGTGCCACTGCTTCGACTGAGGAGGACTCCCTCCTGTTCATATCAGGAGATTGGTTTTTTTGTAGTTCTCTGCTTCATGGCTGAATGAAAATGTGTAGCAGTGTGAGTGTAGGAACCAGGTGTGTCATGGAACCAGGTGCATGTTTTGGTCCTTGGTGGATTGTTGTGTGTGAAAATGATGCATATAAGGACTATGAAAATGAACCTTTCCTAGTCGAGCTACAATCTTTCCATTCCTTAATTGCATAGGAAAAATAACAACCTTGCATTACTGTTTCAAAATTAGTCTTCTTCTTTACATTTCTGCTGGAAACATGCAGGTGTTTGATGCACGGGACTGTAAAACAGCCAAGGAAATGTTTGAGCATCTCTGTCGTCATATTCAGTATTCCACAAACAATGGGAATATAAGGTAGGTCTCCTTAATTTTAAACAACAAAAATCACATCCAGATCTAGCATCAAAAACACATGAAATGGTCTATCTAAACATTTTGACAACTTGTCTCTGCTCTTAATTTTCCTGGTACTTACATGTTCCTCTCATGTGTTCCACCAACCATCTTGAAATTTTATAACTTTCACGGCTGATGTTGCAAAACCTTTTGCAGTTCCTGGGGAAAAGAGATAATTTGAAGATTCGGGGAGGAGGGTAAAGAGGATGAATGATTCTGTTTTAGAAATGTAAAACATTTTGTGTCGGTACCAATTTCTGTGTGAATAGCGAGGATGTGTGTGTTGTGCTTTGTCCTGGGCAGATCAGCCATCACGGTGTTCCCGCAGAGGACGGACGGGCGGCACGATTTCCGTGTGTGGAACAGCCAGCTGATCCGCTACGCCGGCTACTCCATGCCAGATGGCTCCATCCTTGGAGACCCTGCCAATGTGGAGTTCACACAGGTACAGCTCCAAACTCAGCGCCACAGCTGCTTCCCATCTTGGCTAACCCGCCTCCCCGGGGCTTTTTCCTCGCATGCTTATGCAGAGTGGTAGGGAGGTGAGGAGTGAATGGGATGTTCTGCCCCACAGGTTCTAGGTGCAGGCTGGAACAATAATTTCCTACAGTCCTGATATACAAGTGCTGCCCTCCATCTCAGAACAGGGTGAGCTAATACTGTCAGGGGACACGACCAGGGACACAACCAGTACTTCATCAACATGACTCAACATGGTTTGAATGGGAAAGAGAACCTTCTTCATTTAGAATTTACCTCAGCAGGTTTCAGAGGGTTAAAATTCTTTTGTCTTCAGATCAGGAGGGGAAACCTGAAAAGAACACAAAATGTGCTTTCTGTGTTTGCAGTTGTGCATCGAGCTTGGGTGGAAGCCGAAATACAGCCGCTTTGATGTACTCCCACTTGTTCTCCAAGCAAACGGCCAAGACCCAGAAATATTTGAAATACCTCCAGAAATTGTCCTCCAAGTGCCAATAGAGCATCCAAAGTAAGCACGCAAGTTTTAGATAATTACATTTTTGCCTCTGCCTCACCTTGGCAGGTTACTGGGCTGCGCCTGTGGCAGTTGTTTTATGAGTTCTTTGTCAGGATGAAATGATGGTAAATTATCCTGAAAGATAAAATGCCTGTTAGAACAATGAAATGAGATTTAAATTAAGGAAGCAAATGACAGTTTTGTTGGAAATCTTTTTTCCCAATCTACATTTCAATTATATTCAGAATTTTAAAAATCATCATTTCTTATGCCAGTGTAATACACATGTAAAATATGCCTGCACTCATAACAAAGTGTCTGTTGCCTGTCTCTCATTGTTTTTTTCTTCTCGTTTGCTTTGGGACCGGTCTGCAGATTGCAGAACTTTGTAACATGGTTCTGCAGTTCCTGTAGCTGGTGATTCCCAATTACTGCACTGAAAACTGCTGTGAGTTACTGCAGACCCTGCCCCAGGGGCTCCCCTTAGAATTGGTACTCTTCATCTTCCTGGGCTTTTCTGGTTATTGCCTAAAGGAGGAAAAGACACACAAATAATAACTCCGGCTGCTCGTTTGGCAGGTACGAGTGGTTCAAGGAGCTGGACCTGAAGTGGTACGCGCTGCCTGCCGTGGCCAACATGCTGCTGGAGGTGGGAGGGCTGGAGTTCACCGCCTGTCCTTTCAATGGCTGGTACATGGGGACAGAGATAGGAGTGCGGGACTTCTGTGACGTGCAGCGCTACAACATCCTCAAG
Source organism: Mohoua ochrocephala (assembly GCA_013398855.1). NCBI lineage: Eukaryota > Metazoa > Chordata > Aves > Passeriformes > Acanthizidae > Mohoua > Mohoua ochrocephala. Next base: position 573,869 of record VZTA01012445.1, on the reverse strand, counting down.
GTAACCCCCTGGAGGGGAGCTGGGCTGGGCTGCAAAGGGAGGGAACTTGGTGCAGGAAGGGTTTTGGAAAGGAGACACTATCAGTGTGTTCACTGGGATGGGAGAGAACCACTCCCTGCTTTATGAAACTGCAACATCCAGAACTCCCAAAATTCCAGTTTACCTTTAATCTCAGGTGTTTCTGCTGCCATCACTTTCCCCAGCATGAGACTGACACTTTCCCCTTCTGCACTTTTTCCTGATACAAAGGTGATGAGGTTGAGAAATCATGGGGTCTAAGTTCCATATAGTAAATTTGCTTTTCCCTTTTCTCTCTCTTTTTCACATGTAGGAGGTAGGGGGGAGAATGGGGCTGGAAACAAACAAACTGTCATCGTTATGGAAGGACCGAGCTGTTGTGGAGGTCAATGTGGCTGTGCTTCACAGCTTCCAGGTAAGTCAACGAGTGTGGGATCTGGAGAGACACTGAACATCCACTGTCCCTTTTCCCTCTCACTCAGTGGAGATGGCATTATGATTGCAATAGAGTTATTCTTGATTTGCACCTGGGAAAGTAGAGGAATCCACATTTTCTCACAGGTAAAGGCAGGAGGAAAAGGAAAAGAAAAAGAAAAGGAAGTTAAGGGCAAGACTTTTCATCCTTTTAACACGTTTATCTATGTTTCAAAACCTATGTAAAGCCATTGGATTAATATATTTTATTTTCAATTTATTTAACATATCGCAACAACATGAAAAGTGGGTAAAAGTGAGTTAGAGGCTTCGCAGCATGCACTCCCAGTGCTGCAGAGGTAAAATGCTGATGCTAAAGAAAAGATCTAAGAGTTCTTAATCAAAGGCCCGCGCCTCAATCTGTATCTTTACAGGAGTTGCTGATAGTATTTATTTCCCAGCCCTGAGTAAAGTCCTTGAAATATTGACTAAAGCAGGAGGATCACTTTAGCTACACCAGGCAGAAGGGCAGAATAGGGTTTTTAATGCATGTTTTTCTTTTTGCCACTGTTGTAGAAACAGAACATCACCATCATGGATCACCACTCGGCCTCCGAGTCCTTCATGAAGTACATGCAGAGCGAGTTCCGCTCGCGGGGGGGCTGCCCGGCGGACTGGGTGTGGATCGTGCCTCCCATGTCAGGCAGCATAACCCCCGTGTTCCACCAAGAGATGTTGAACTATGTCCTCACTCCCTTCTATTACTACCAGGTACATATCACCAAAGCAGCAGACAACTTCAGCAGTGCAGACGCGATACGGGACCTGAGGGAGTCTGGGTGCCAAGCCCTGGTTCATTGAAGTTCACTAGACAGATTCAGAAGTCGCAGACAGGAGCTATTTTATGTGGGAGGTGCTGTAAGTTCTGTTGAATTCTCTGGCTTTAAGTAAAATGCAGTTTAATGCACCAGAGACTGGTCCCATATTTGTACTCAGTGGATTGTATATACAGATTCTATTTGATCTGGCCCTTTAAAGATACACAGATTGTTTATCTACTATTTTGCAATCCTTACCTAAAGCTTAACTTTTTTTTTTTTTGAAAGGTGGATGCATGGAAAACACATGTGTGGCATGATGAGACCCGGAGGCCAAAGAAAAAAGAAATAAAGTTTAGCATCTTGGCAAAGTAAGTTGTTCAAATAAGACTCTTCATGCTTTCTCCAACTATTCTATGTCTCTGTTCCGCTTCTTTAAAAAAAATTATTACAGTACCTGAGTGGTTTGAATCACAGCCTTACCTGTCCACCCTGAGATAACATTCCTATCTAAGGTTCTTACTCAGGGCTCTCTAGAGTGCGTTGCTTCTGAACCATCTTCCAAGGAAAAGCCATGCTCAAGCTCAGTCTGTCCTAGCTTGTTTGTGAATAACCCGAATTAGTGTAGCTCCATTAAAAGCTGTGTGAGATTGTTCTTTCCCCAGGGCTGTGCTCTTTGCATCCTCACTCATGAGAGGGGCAGTGGCCACCAGGGCCAAGGTCACCGTGATCTACGCGACAGAGACGGGCAAGTCGGAGACGCTCGCCAGCAACCTGAGCAGCCTGTTCAGCTGTGCCTTCAGCACTAAGGTGAGCAGTACAAATCAGCCACACCACGTGGAGACAGGAGTTTGGCTTCTGCAGGCTTTTCCCTTCTCCAAACCTGTGTTTTGAATGTTCAGTAAATGTGAGTTGGACTAGAACTTTGATTTTGTATTCATTTAGCATAATGAATTGTAAGTTTGGTCAGCAGTCATCTGAGATATCTAAGGCTAGTTCTTATGTCTTGCTAGCAATGTCTCAGGAGCTTTATTCCTTCCAGATTCTGTGCATGGATGAGTACAATATTTGTGACCTGGAAAAAGAAACACTTCTTTTAGTGGTTACTAGCACTTTTGGAAATGGAGATTCTCCAGGTAACGGAAAGGTAATGTTCACCTCAGAAGTGCGTGAGACTCAGCTCAAAGACCAAAGGCAAACCTTTCATTTGTCTCATGTCCTTGAGAGAAATATGGATCAGGTCTCACTTCTGTTTTAAATCAGAGTATTTTTCTAACCTTAAGTGTTTTATGAATTTTTATGCAGATCTTTAAGGACTCCTTGCTCAGACTGAAACTGCTGAGAAATAAAATCAGGTAAAAATACTTTGTTGTTTGGTTTGCATGGGATTGAGTCCCTTTGCACTCCATGTAGCATAACCCAGCAATCTTCCTTTCACCTCCTCCTGCAGATATGCTGTGTTTGGTCTGGGGTCCAGCATGTACCCAGAGTTCTGTGCCTTTGCTCATGCCATTGACCAAAAACTGGCCCAACTCGGGGCTGCCCAGCTCGCTCCGGTGGGCGAAGGGGATGAACTCAATGGGCAAGAAGAAGCTTTCCGCAGCTGGGCAGTCAGTGCTTTCAAGGTGATTGTAGAAATGCAGCTCATATTCTAGTCATTCATCCATTCCTTTTAGTTCAGTTCCCATAAAAATGAGGGAAAATGAAAGAAACCAAACATCTGAATTTATATCTGAACTTGGAACTCCCCTCTTCTCTACCGCTTGCCTAACTTGGAGAGGGAACTGGGTCCCTTTTCTATTGTTTTTTAGTATCCACACAAAATTGCATGAACCCTTTTGGATAATGGAATGTTCAGTATGAACAAGTGTAGCATCAAACATCTGAATTTTTTGCAGTAGATGTTTCTTAGCTATACTGGTATAGAAGTGGAACCTTACTGAACTCACTGAACCCACACACCAGAAGCAATAAAAAACAGCAATCTGTGAAACTGAAAGCTCCTTATTAGGATTATGACAACACTTAAAATATTTGGGGTTTTTTACTGTGAATAACCTTTATTTTTGTGGGTTTTTTTATCTAGACTGCCTGTGACATTTTTAACGTCCGTGGGAGACACAGTATTCAGTTGCCTGACATCTACACCTCTGAGGAAAGCTGGGACCCCACCAGTTACAGACTAGTGTATGACTCTCAGCCCATGGACCTGGCTAAAGGTATTGCTCCCACCTTCCCCTCCCTCTGCCTTTGCTGCTTCAGAGGGGCTGAACTGTGAAGGTTTCTCAGAAGTGCTCCTGGCCCTGCTAGATGGTGGAATGCATACCATGAAGTACATGGTCAGATTTAAAAAGTCATTGGTTTACATTGCATAAGTCATCTTTTCCAGCACAGTAACACTGGAACTATCGCACATTTAGACAGCCCCAGAGGAACAAAAGCTGAGATGAACTGCTTTTAGTCAGGGAGTAGGGCACACACAACTGACTGATGGTCAGGCATGTTCTAGGGCAAGCGTGGTTCAGTTCTTCTCTGTGTATTATTGGAAGATATTTTAAACAAACCTAATCACAGAGTTACCAAGAGTCATATTCTCTTCTCTCACCAGCTCTTGCAAGCATTCATGCCAAGGATGTAATTCCCATGAAGCTGAAATTCAGGCAGAATCTTCAAAGTTCGAAGTCCAGGTATGCTACTTCATTCTTTTGAATATTGCAATACTACATCTTACTAAAATATTAAGCATCTAAAATGCCTGGTTATAAACATCTTCTCCCTGCAGTTATTACAAAATAGGTAGGAATTTGGTACTGTCCTTAGTAGAAGCATGTGATCTGTGCAGTCTGCAGTGGGGCTGCACTTTCACTGGCTGATTCCAGGCACGTTTATTCTGTACTGGACAGACCAGGCACAACTTCAGCACCCAGTTTGTTTGGATACAAGTACTTCACATACCTGGACTCTGATTTGTTTAAGTCTCTGTGAAGTCCTAAGCTGGTCTGGTATTTGGTAATGAACACAAGGGAGCCCTTGCCAGCTGCCACTGCAGATTTACTCCTTTCCTGTGCAATCCAAGGGAAATCCTGTCACTGTAACCAAGATCTGTCTCGTTTCTCTTTCTTCACTACGCAGTCGTGTTACCCTTCTGGTAAAACTTTACTGTGAGAGTAATCAGGGAGTGCACTACCTTCCTGGGGAGCACATTGGGATTTTCCCAGGCAACCAGCCAGAACTAGTCCATGGCATTATTGCACGTGTCAAGGATGCCCCTCCAGCTGATCAGACTGTCAGGCTTGAAACCTGCATAGATGGTAAGTTGGGTCTCTTTAGACAAAATAACAGAGGATGTTGGAGAGATTCCTTTATAATTCCTAAGAAATTTTGTTGACTGAATTTGATTCTATGATCCTTTTCTTAAGTTTCAATAGTATTTTGTGGCCGCTTTTTAGTTATTCTTATAATTCTTTGTTCTGATTTTGCACTTTGTGGCAAAACCATGACTTCACCAGGGTTTGCAGAGGCACCCGAATTACCTGCTTGTAATTCAGTTGCTGAATTGGCCACTGACTGCAATTAAATTAATCAACAGTTTTCTTACGGTTGCCACATGTAAGAGTCCTAAAATAGACTGCTATGTCCTGCCCATCTTTCCCATCTTAGTGGGAACAATCATAGGATTCTGGCACACAGAAAGATGTGACTTTCCAAGTGGTGTTTTGTTGTCATGAAGTTTTCTGTGTCAAATCCTCCCCTTCAAAACATTCAAAACCTCACAATAACCTCTTTCAGAAGGGCCCTGTGGTCTAGACCTGCTGCACCCTCACCTGAAGGGGTATTTTGAAGGGCACTGAGTTTTGCAAAGCTCCACAGCTAAATACCGGGGGTGTTGCCAAGTGTCCTTTTATTTCCCTCATTTCCAGGTGGCTACTGGACGAGTCACAAAAAGATTCCAGCCTGCACACTCTCTGAGGCTTTGACATACTTGCTTGATATCACTACTCCACCCTCCCAACAACTGCTGAGAAAGCTCTCCCAGCTGGTGACAGCGGAAGGAGACAAGCAGAGGCTGGAAGCGCTGTGTCAGGTGAGCCTTGGAGCTGGAGCTTTGTTTGCAGTACTGAGCACTGGGCCCTCTGACACCCTTTGACTCTGAAGCAGAAGCTTAAGAAGTTTTTGCAGGGATGGATTTTTATGCCTCTGTTATAGATTCTGTGGTCTTGGAAAGCCAACCACAGTGAGAGAAAAGAGGAGTCTTGAGGCTCAGCTTGGGCGTGGGAACTGAGATCTGGCGTTTCCTGTGTGGTTCTGGGTGGGTCATTTGCCTGCCTAGTTCTGTTGCCTCCCAGTGGTTTCTGGTGAGACTCCCTTACAGACCTTACACTTTGCTTGTAGAGGGCTGGGAGATGTTTTTGTCAGAGAATTTGCTACCCTGGGAGGCAGAGGGGTGTGGCTTTAAGTACCCAAAGACTCACAGGTGTGGTAAGTGCTGGCTCCTCCTACCAGGTTCAGGGAGGCCCCGAGGGGTCAGGACCTGGGACTACACAGTTTTGTGGATGTCCCATGACAGGGAGCTGAGAAACAGAGTCTACTTCTGTTTCTGCATCCTCACTGAGAGAGCTGCTGTCTGAGAACATTGCAGTGGAGATTCTGAACTTCTGTGTTCAGCATTAAATGCTTTCTTAGGAAACTCCAGTATTGGTCCTGGCAAAGTTTTGAGAATTCTTTGCTGATTTGCCTGCATATTTAATTGAATGTAAAGCAGGAATCTTATTTATAAATGACATTTCATATACCCTTGCTCTCCTGAACTCAGCATGACCTGGTAACGTTGTGGTGATGCCCTTTGGCTTTCAGAGCACAGAAGAATACAATAAATGGAAGTTTTACAACAGCCCGAACATCCTGGAGGTCCTGGAGGAGTTCCCCTCTGCTGAGGTCTCCGCAGCGTTCTTGCTGACGCAGCTGCCGCCTCTGAAGCCCAGGTACTATTCTGTCAGCTCCTCCTGTGACATGACAGCCGGAGAGATTCATCTGACAGTTGCAGTTGTAAACTACAGGACAAGAGGTAATGAACTGTTGTTTCCATTGCTCTCTTAATTAAATGATATTTAGGCTACATTGTGGTTCAGAAAAAAAAACCTGTGTCTGCCACACAGCATGAAGCGTATCTGTCATAAAAAATGTGTGTTGTCATGCCTGCAGAATAGTACCTGCAGCGCAGGTGTTCATCCTGGGCCAAGATTTGCTAAAATCCTGCACCATCATCGGTGTATCCTTGTTTTATAAATCATTACTAGACATACATTTATTTTAAAGCTGTAATTTTAAGTATAGACTGTGCTTTTTTAAAAACAGAGGGCATTTGGGTGCTGACAGGTGTTCTGCCTTGCTCTGCTTGTAGATGGAGAAGGGCCTTTGCACCATGGAGTCTGCAGCACGTGGCTGAACACAATAGAGCTCAATGAAACTGTCCACTGCTTCATCCGCAGGTAAAGAAAATTAAACAACCCAAATAAGAGCAATTCTTAGTTCAGCTTCTTCAGTGGGTTTTCCTTTGTTTGGATATTTTCAAGTGACTGGTGAGTGCAAGTTGGAATAGCTGGGTCGGAGAAGAGAGGGAATTCCCTGAATTCCAGAGATGAGATCCTTTCCCATGCCTTACATTGAGTAAAATCACAAATCATTAGAAAATTCTGAGATAGTTCTATTCCTGTGACCCCATCCCCACTGTCAGCTTCTCCACTGCAGAGCAAGGAAAGGGGAGGGAACAAGGAGCACCCAGTTCAGTCCCATTGCTGGTTGCAAACTGGGGGCTTGGGCTGTACAGAGTCACTCAGGCAACTGAACGTGAATTTCAGTCAGAAACCAGTTACCTAATTAACATATTTTTGCATTTTAGTGCTAATGAGTTCCACCTCCCAGAGGAGCCAGCCAAGCCCTGCATTCTGATCGGCGCGGGCACAGGGATCGCTCCCTTCAGGAGCTTCTGGCTGCAGCGCCTCTATGACCTGGAGCACAGAGGTACCCGCGGGGGCGTCCGGGCAGGGCTGGCAGAGGGACACCCCCAGGCCTCCAGACAAGGGCTCTGCAGCCAGAGACACCCACAGACGTCAGCCAAGAGCCCCCGCAGAGATTGTCACCCCCAGGCTGATGGGGCACTGCACTGTCCCAGCCAGTCCATCCCCCCAGCGACCACGGCGGTGGGCGGGGGGTGTGTGGGGACTGGGAGGGCACAGCCCGTGTGCCGATCCCGTGCGTCAGGGACCGCCCCAGGCACTCAGACAGACGCTGTCCCGCTGCTTCCAGGGCTCAGAGCGGGTGACATGACGTTACTGTTCGGCTGCCGGCAGCCAGACCTGGATCACATCTACAAGGAGGAAACTGAGGAAATGCAGAGGAAGGGAGTCCTGAAAGACATCTACACAGCTTACTCCAGACTGCCTGGCCAAGAGAAAGTAAGGCTGGTTCCTTCCTTCTTTAAGGGTTAACTCCTCCAGAATCATCCCTCAAGTTAAGATCTGCACTCTGTCCTTTTAAAAATTGTTAGCATTTTGCTTTGTATTGTGAGCAGGTGACAAAAGGCCCCACTCCTTCAGATGAAGGAAATCTCCCTGTGCACTCCAGCACAAGAGAGCTACATAAACACAACCCCTCACTGCTAAAGAGAGGCACATCCATTGCAAACAGCCTTTGAAACTAGAACTGGAGCATTTTCAGAAACCTTAGATTTTGCAGGATTTGATTAGCCCATGAGTTAGAAATGAGTTGGCTCTGGCCATTTGTCCCCATTTCAATGACACAGTGACCAAGGAAATTAATTTTGCGTAGAAGAAATCTTGACTGGACAAAAAAACAGCACTCAAGTTATCCTCTTTTTAGCTCTCCTGCTCTCCTGGCAGGTAGGAGACTTTGGCAGGCAGAAGAGTTTTTGTCTGCTCAAGTTTGATGAAGAGACAGGCCCAGGTTCCAAATCTGGGGCTTGTAAAGGCAGCCTGAAGACATTTTTCACCATCGTGGTGGTGCAGGACAGAGCTGGAACAGCGGGGGCACTTAGAGCCTTAGTGCACGGACCCAGGAGGGATTCAGAAGAGCCAACAGCCACAGCAGCATTTAAGAAACCTCGTGTGACGATCCTTTTTGTGTTTCTCAGGTCTACGTCCAGGACATCCTGCAGAGGCAGCTGGAGGCCCGCGTGTGCGAGGTGGTGCACGGGCAGCAGGGCCACGTGTACGTGTGCGGGGACGTGCGCATGGCGCGGGACGTGGCGCGGGTGCTGCGGGAGCTGCTGGCCCGGGCGCTGCACCTCAGCCAGCAGCAGGCGGACGAGTACTTCCTGCAGCTCAAGGTATGCTCTGAGTGCTTCCTGCAGCTCAAGGTATGCTCTGAGTGCTTCCTGCAGCTCAAGGTGTGCTCTGAGTGCTTCCTGCGGCTCAAGGTATGCTCTGAGTGCTTCCTGCGGCTCAAGGTATGCTCTGAGTGCTTCCTGCGGCTCAAGGTGTGCTCTGAGTGCTTCCTGCGGCTCAAGGTATGCTCTGAGTGCTTCTGCAGCTCAAGGTGTGCTCTGAGTGCTTCCTGCAGCTCTCCTCGCAGGCCATCCCCTCCGGCGGTGGGGCACAGCCGCGCTCAGGGTCCTGAGGCTGCCAGGAGCTCCTTTGTGTGCACGCACAGGGAGCAAAGCTCTGAGAGAGCAGCACTGCCAGCGCAGCTTCTGTTTGCTCAGGGTGTGAGAGGGACTCTGCTGCTCTGCTCTTGCACGGACCCTCTTTCCCGGGGTCTCCCTGGGGGTCCTGGGGATCAGCTTTGCAGGGTGTTGGGAGCATCAGGAATCTGAGGCTTTATTGTACCAACAGAGGAGAAGTGAGCTTAGGAATTTTGTGGGCCCATCACTGAGAGCCCAGTGCCTGTGGCTGCTGCTTTTTAGGACCCTCTTGTTATCAGAACTCATCCTGGTGCATTTGTGCCTGGGATTCAGGGAGCTCCCTTTCAGTGGCAGTAACAAAACTCTGCGATTACAGAACCAGTCCTACAAATGGTCTTTTAGTTACTGAACTGATGGATAAGGAGTAGCTGGCAGCATTTAATTAATCTCTTGGGTGTCCTTTTCTTTTTGCAGAGCCAAAAGCGATACCACGAAGATATATTTGGGGCTGTGTTCCCACACGAAGTCAAGAGAGCTTCGCAACCCACCAGCTGAAGAACAAATCCACTTGTGTTTGAGACAATACTTGCACATTTGTTGTTATTTTCAAAAAACAAGGAGTCAAATCCTCTTTCTTATACATGTTCAGTCATGCACGTGCTTAGGATTGTAGGATTTGACTCTTAAACCTCAGCCTTAATTAAGTAAAATATTAAATTTAACTTTTGATGCTATTTATTCTGACACGCCTTTAATACATTATCTTAATAGTGAAAGTGCAAATTATTTTTTTAATCCTGTCTATGCTAGTATAAATCTGGTGGGTTTTGTACACTCATGGAAAATGTAGAGTTTTGTACTAAGTTAAATAGAGCTGAAATCTTTTTTTTAAACAGTACAGTTTATCTTTGTGACCTTATTTATATCAGATTGGTTTACTTGCGAATTATCTTCACTGGAAAGCAAGTGAATGGATGGTTGTGTTGCTGGGAATTGTCTGGCCACGTGCCTGGATCTGGAGCAATGTTTGCAAATGAGATAATAATGTGCTGGTCCCCAGGTGGAAACACCTGCTGCATCCCCCTCAGGTGTGCCTGCTCAGCAGGCAGCAGTGGTGGACTCTGCTTTGTGGGACTCAGGTACATGAACCTCAGTTGTTGTTGTTGTTACAGAGCCTACGGCAGGAAGATTCCAAAAATTCCAAAGCACTTTGTACCTTTGAGTTCTATGCTCTGGTTTACTTGATTTGATTGTAATAAAATCTGCCTTTATACTGAGACAAAGTGTGTGCATCGATGAACCTCTTCTTGCTCCTGGCTCCAGCCTGCAGAGGTAACTGAGGCAGCTCTCAGGGTGTGGTGAGGTGGGTTTGGGCTCCAGCCCAGCACTCCCCCCTGAGCTAAGGGCCATCTCCAGGAGTTACAGTCTGTGACTGGTTTTGCATTTTCGTTACTGCCAGGCAAGTGTGAGTTTGCACCAGGGAGTGACAGTGGCTTGAAGCTGCCCTCGTTGTATTTGGACTTGGGCTCTTTCTAGGCCTTGCAGTTACATCAGAACAAGTTCCTTCTCTGAAATTACCAGGGCTGTATGAGCATATTAAAAAAGCTTAAGGTGAGATTTTCCTGTCATCCCTTGTCTCCAGGAGCTGGAATCTGATGAAGACAGAGTTGAGACTCAAAAGTCAGCAGTGCTGTGTGTGAACAGTGTGTTTCACACGTGCTTCAGGACAGCCTTAGCCATAGGATCCCAGACAGCACAGAGGATGTGGACAGTGGCAGAGAGCAGGAGGTGGCAGAGAACAGCAACAGAGAGTAAGGACAGAGGAGGTTCCTGGCAGGTCGGGAGTGACATTATTAACTGAAGGAAAAGGAACAAACGTGTGGACAGGGTCCATGAGTGCAGGGAGGTGACAGAAGGTCAGGGAAACGCAGGAAACCTGGGGGCTGGTGGGGCTGGGCAGGGGGATGAGGGACAGCTGAGGCTCACAAGGGACAGCTGAAGCTTGTTAGGGACACCTGAGGCTCACAAGGGACACCTGAGGCTCGTTAGGGACACCTGAGGCTCACAGGGGACAGCGAAGGGCTGTGGGGCAGGCCCTGGCAGACGCTGCCTGTGCTGTTGTGGTGTGCGAGGCTGGTGAGCTCTGGGCCCTGGAGACAGCGAGGCCAGGTAGGTGAAAGGCTTTTTCTTTTTCTTGGTGTTTTGGTAATACCATGTGATATTGTCCATGTGCAGAGGGGTTCTGCCTGCCCCAGTAACCCCGCTGGGAGCCAGGACTGGAGCTGCTGCCTTGTCTGGGAGGAGCAGGCTGCCCTCTGAGGATGAAGCCAGAATGTGGTGTCCAGCTTTCCTAGATCGTGCTCCAGTCAGTTCATTTGTAGCCTGAGCTTTGTGAGTTGTTATTTGGTGCCTCCTTTGAGTGAACCCCTATTTCTGTGGCTGCTCTGGGCTGTTTTGCTGTTGAGCACCCAGCTGGGGAGGTGAAACGATCCCGGCTGGTGTGGGGGTTTTAAATGCCACTGAGCAGTGCAGTGCAGCTGGCTGGGGCTGGAAAGGCTCCCTTTGTGCTGGGTTCGTTTCCCTTGGGAGGCGTGTGCTGGCTGCTCCTGTTCCCGTTCGCTGCGGCCGTCCCAGGGCAGAGGGACCCCGGTGTCGGTGCCTCGGACAGCCCGGGGCAGTTCTGGGGTGCAGCTCTGAGCAGGGAAACGTCAAACTGCTCCAGTCACAGCTGGGGCAGAGCCTTTGTGCTTGGGCACTGGAGTTTGTGTGTTTTGGGTTTTTAAAGGAAACACCTCAGCTGTTCAAGTATAATTGAGAATTAAATTCGTTATTTCTTATCCTTTATGAAAGCTAACAAAGCTCAACTTATCTTAAGCTTTTTATTGTTAGAGTGTGAGATGTAGATAAGATGGATGACATGTAAAACTGTGCTTTTATGATGCCCTGGCCCATTCCTGGCAGGATGGCACAAAGCTGCTGTTGTTCCCGGCACAAAGCTGTTGGCAGCAGCAGCACCTTCCTGGGATTAATTAACACCCGGTAATGGCACTTGCAGCGTGGGGAGCAGGGTCTGCCTGGCAGAGCTCTGCCCGCTCTGCAGGTGGGAGGTGGCGGCAGCACCTCGTGCAAAGGATGGGGACGGCGCTGGGGGTCCCAGAACGGCCTCAAGTGGTGCTTTGGGGGGAAAGCGGCTCCTTAAACAGTTCGGTGCTTCCAGAAAACTCCGTGGTGGCTTCATTAACCATTTAATGATGTGACTCGTCGTATCCGGGACGGAAAACTTTGATAATTGCAATGGGCTGGTGCAGGGGGAGATCACCTGGTGTCCCTCGGGGAAGGGCAGGGAGCAGAGGGGGGAGGAGGAGCTGCTGTGTCGGGGGGGTCTCTGTGGGAGTCTGCTCCTGTTCTGGTTCGGTGCAAGTCAGTGGGAGGGAAAGGTCAAATCAGGACTCAGCAACACTTGCTTTATCCAGACCAAAGATTTATTCACTGAAAAGATTCCTACATATCCAGAATTCCAGTAGCATAGAATGCACTCTTTTTTTTTTTTTGGTTGCATAAACTAATACAGAAACTGTTGTTAATCCTAACAATTTGTAATTAATTTAATAGCAATTCTGGAAGACACTCAGTTCATAGAAAATATAAAAAAAAATTTGTACTGTACAAAGTTTACATCACATTTGAAAAGAAAACGTGTCCATGTTCACCATGTAATGACCATTTACATTCACTACTGACGTGTGGCTCCTGTAGCAGCATTGCACAGCATTGTCACATTGACAGCTCCACCGGGACGGGCTCGGGGCGGGACGTGTGACACAAACACAACCCAGGGACTGTCGCTTGGTGTGCGGGGCTGGGAGAGCTCCGTGACCCCACAGCCGCAGGGCCCCGCCGGGCTCGGCCGACTGGCCCTGGCTGACCGAAACAAAAGTGACCCTACAGCCGGTGCCGGACTCTCCTGCGGGCTGCACCGGGGCAGGGGACGAGCTTTGTGTTCAAGGGCAGTTCATGGGCATCCCACACAGCCCCCGGGTCGGGCTGGAGTCCAGTCCCCATCTCCCCGTTAAAGGCAGGCTGTGACCAGGCCTCCGGGCCAGGACCGAGCAGGGCACATCCCGATCCCACACAGAACGTTCTGCGTGTCCCCGCTCTCGGGGCCTGGGTTATGCACCCAAAAACTGAGTGAGGAGCACCCCGAGGCCGCTGCTGCCCCCGGACACGGACCGAACCAAGGGCCAGTCTGCTCCTGCTCCCTTCCCTGAGGCAGGAAACCCACGCGGGGTTCCAGCCGGGGGGCAGCACTTTTTTTCCCTGCTTTGGGTTTGTGTTGTGCTGCTCTTACTTAAGCAGCACTTGGGGGAAAACAACTCCTGCTTCAGGCCGCTGGAACACCGTCAGTGAGAACGAACAGAGCCCTGCGGAGCCCCGGGCGTGGGTGCAACAGCCGTGCCTTTAACGTGGGAGGGGAGCGGGGAGCACTGCAGGGCCTGGCCATGCCAAACCCATCGTCTCTCTCATATCTGAGACACATTGAAAAAGTCTTTGTCAACACTTGTAAAGAGGCTACAACTGACTTGCACACAGGAGTGGGCTCTCTGCTCAACAGAACTCAGGGTTTGTGCCACTCGGCTCTTCACACAGGCAGCCAAACTGAGGGCTGGTGCTTTGCCTGCTCACAGAGGATCTGGGAGCTCCCCCCGAACCTCGGGGGTGACAGTGGGGAAAGGGGAGCCCCTGGTAACAGGGCCTGCAGTTGATTTCCAAGGGGGATGATGCACCTGTCACCTCAGTGTGATCACTGGCTGTCACCTCCATAACCGCCACACTGTGCACTGGAACGGGGTGGGGTTTGGGTTTTGGTTTTAAAATTAATCTCTGAAACGAGTTTGAGCTGTTGGGGTCAGGCAGAGCCTCCAGGCCCAGATACTGCCTTCTTGGTTACAAGATTTGTTAAGGAGTTTTTTCCTCAAAGCAACTGCTTTAGTTGTGGCCAACTGTAGGCAGTGGCAACACTGTGTGTGCATCAAGGCCTTGGTTAAAGCATTATTTAGGGACAGCTTTTCCTTGTCCTCTCTCTCTTGCCTGTCCCTGCACTCAAACTTGTGCCTGAACTTCAAAAGAATTTGGTCCCTGTGCAGAGCTGTGACAAGTCACGGGTTTATTTTTTAAGGCCAGCAATTCTTAATTCCTCTGGGACTGTGTGAGAAGGAGCAGGTTTCAGTGTGAGTTCTGTGGAGAAGAGCACTTGAGCCATTAACTGAGGCCCGGCCTCCGTGGCCAGACGCTCTCCCTGCAGCAGCTCTGCTCTGGCGTAGCTGAATTCAGGGTGACCCAGTGCTGGAGCAGCCCTGCTGAAACAAGGCGTGGTGTGGGCAAGTCCCAGTGCAGCAGGCTGGGTTCTGCCTCCAGGAAAGAACTGACCTCTGGAAGGCCAAGGCCTCGCAGGAGCCACGCCGCCGTTCCGCACCGAGCGGTGCCGCTGCCAGGGGGACCCCGCTCTGAAGGCAGAGAGTGGCTCCCACTGACCACGGACACAAGGAGGAACCAGGAACAGCTCTTCTCTTTTTCAGTGCTATTTGAGAATGGCTGTAGTTCAACTTGATTCACTGTTTATTATGTTTAAAAAAATATAGTTCACACAAAAGTATCATGTAAACATTGTTTAAATAACTGCTGGTGCTCAGGCAGGACACGGGGCTGAGCTGATGGTCTTCAGTGGGGCCGCACCAGCCTCGGCGTGGAGGAGCCAGGGAGGGTTTCTGGTGCTGTGTGGGAGCAGGCAGCCAACATGGTCACAATGACACCGGGCTACAGCTTTGGGTTACTCGGTTCCAGGATTCCCAAGCCAAATCTTTCAAAACGCAGGACAACTTTGCTACTGTTAATGCTGCAAAGAGTGGGGAGGGAGAGGAGAAGGGAGGGGGAAACAGTTACTGATAATTCATCTTGCAAAGCTACCACCCTATCAAAGGAGCTGAAATGAGTTTGGTTCTGCTCTTGCGTCACTTCAGATCACCCAAGAGATGCTCAAGTAATTCAGCAGCAAACACATGAAGTTATTCGTGCAAACCTCATCGGTGGGAATAAACAGCACAATCTGATTTGGCCAAGGGGGAGGAGCAGGAAGTTCTCCCAGGTCTCTACCGTGGGTAGAAGCCTGACTCTGGTTTTCAGGGGGCACTTGCTTCCCTTGAAGTAGATGGGAAGGAAAAACTGACTGACAGAATTTTCTTTGTAAGAGAAAGGGGAGTTTTGACAAGGTACACGAACAGGTTAAAAACCCCCAACAGAACAAACCCAAGCCCATTTGCTCCTCCACAGGCTCTGCAAACACATAAAGATGTCTCTCCCCTTGCTCTCACACTGCTGGCAGAGCCAGAAGCACTTTCAGCTCAGAGCTTTTGTGAGGAATGGATGTGGGAGCTTGCTCTCAGACAGCAGAAACCCCCTTGGTGTCTCCTGTGTCCCTGTCCTCTCTGCTCCACACCAGTGAAAAAAGACCTTTTCTAGAAGGCACATGTTTGCTGTGGTACGTGTGACTCTGCCAGGGTCCTACACTGAGTCATTCTGCTGGCCAGGGATGTAAACAGAAGCAAACCATAACGTTCCAAGCACTAGATCTGTGAGGGGAGGAGGAGCTGCAGGGTGCTCTTGCTTTCCTCCTCTTTTACAGGGCTTTGTAGCTGATCCCAGCTGACCCCTGTGGGCCTGCTCTGGACACTGCCCCGGGCCTGGTTCTCAGTGGGCAAAGGACCATCAGCTGCTCCAAG
Organism: Mohoua ochrocephala; assembly: GCA_013398855.1. NCBI lineage: Eukaryota > Metazoa > Chordata > Aves > Passeriformes > Acanthizidae > Mohoua > Mohoua ochrocephala. The sequence goes on along the minus strand of VZTA01012445.1, from coordinate 558,204 downwards.
TGGGGCAAGGACCATCCTCCTTTCCACTCAAGAACTGACCCTGGCTCCAGTGCTGGCTCTGGGCCTGAGGGAGAACCAGCCCGACCTGGCCCTCAGCTTCTGCTGGTTTGCAGTGCAAGTGCTGTGACAATGTCCCTGTCACCTTCAGTCACAGAGCTCCAGCACTAAGGACACCCCCGAGGGGCTGGGGGCTGCGGCCGCCACCTCGGGGGCCAGGAGGTTTGGGGACAGCCCTGGTTTGGGGACAGCCCTGGCCTGCGGGCAGCGCTCCCGGCCCTGGCTGTGGTGTGCACCTGGTCAGTCAGAGCGGGTCCCTGCGCCCTTCCCGGAGGAGTCGCGGCTGCTGGGGCGCTCCAGAGGCAGAGGAGCCCGGTGTTAGCCAGGAAGGTCTCGCAGACAGGAGTGGTTATTGAAGCTACAGCCCACACCAAGCGAAAGGCAGAGAGGAGAACTCGGATAAAGTGTTGATTATGTCCATGGGTTAATTTCGTGGTTTGTTTTTGCTTTTTTAATGGGAGGTGATTGTCCAAGTTGCCGGTTAGGATACGACACATGGAAGCATGCAAGGTGGAGCCCGTTATTGCACCAGTAGCTACAACCTACAAAGAAATACGGGAGGGAAGGGAAAAAGACACCATGAGAGTTAGTTTTCAGTTATTTAAAGCAAGCCCTTGAGAACTACGCAGGGTACAGCTTCGACCAGGCTGCAGCAGGGGTTAGTGCAGTGTGTGAAAGGAGCTGTGTGAGGTGGGCGGGGGGAGCTCCACTGCCCAGTGTGTGTCCTTTGTGCCAGGGTGAGCCTGGGAGAAGCTTTCTGCAGTTTAAAGTTGTTGGACATCACTGGTGTGTCAGGGATCCAGCACAAATGGGGGGAAATTGCACAGGAGAAGTGGCAAAATTTTCAACCAAAACTCCAAAGCCCCCACACCCAGCAGAGACCCAACTGCCACAACAGCCCCTGTGTCAAGAGTTTGGGTGGTTATGATCAGGTGTTGCAGGAAGAGGGTGAAGGATTATAGGAAAGGAAGGGGTTGGTTAGACATCAGAACAAAGAGAAAGTAAATATGAGCAGTTCAGGAGGTGAGAAGAAACACTGGGCCAAGGACATGGTGAATGGGCAGTGGGTGCAAATGTGTCTGTGGCTTCAAACTCAGCCACTTGGGAGGGAAACGGTGGTGTGTTCCTGAGTCCTTCCCTTCCTCAGGCAGTACCTGCCATTACCATAACTGGGGAAGTTCTGACCGCTTTGGGGTCAGTGTGGGCCCTTCCCAATGCTGTTGTGGAAATTCTCTGACACCAAACAGCAGGATCAGTCAGCTGCTGGAGGGAGGTGAATATGGTGAAGTAGGAAATGAACTGTCTGAGGCTCCTGGCTTAGTCACATCATTTCCCAGGAGCTAGAGAAGCAGAGGAGCAGTGTTCCTGCCCTGTCAGGTCTGACAGCCCCAGGAAAGCAAATAAAGCTCAGAAATGATCAGTCAGCAAACTGCATGGCATCAGTGCTGTGACCAGCAGCAGGTACTCACTCAGCAGACTTCCAGAAGTGCCCTGGGTGGGAGAGCCGGCGGTTCAGTTTTGGCAGTTTTTCAAGCATTTCCATGAGGACAGTGAAGCTGGGCCTCTCGCTGAGGTCGAAGGCCCAGCAGGCCGAGAGGATTTCCTGCAGAGGACAGTGGTGGCTCATTATCTCAGTTCATGGGTCAACTGTGCAGAGCAGAAAACTGTCTGAGCACTGGGATGTGAGCCCAGGCAGATACTGCTCACAGAGGGCCTGGCCACTGTCAGAACCAAGAGTGTCCCGTGCTGGGGCTGTTCACTTCTGCACCACAGTTATGGGCACAGGCTTAGCCTCTAACCTGGGCTCCCATTCTCATCTGTTCTCTTTCCTGCCCTTTCTCTTTCGAGTTATGAGTAAAAGAAATCTCTGGAAGCAGCCCCCTCTCTCGCTGATCAACAGCTGTGTGAGGGGCTCTGGCAGCTGAGGCACTTACATTGACTTCTTTGCCCAGGCTGACCGTGGCAAGGACTTGTCTCACTCCCTCGCCGCTGCCGATCTGCCAGATGAGAGCCTCTGCAGGCTGGGTCTTGAACGGCCATTCCCGCGCCTGGAGCTCGTACCACACGGTCCTGCAATGCCAACAGACACGTCAGGCCTCTGCCTGCTCCTGAGAGAGGAAATACCCAACGCTGGGTTCTGGGAGCTGCCTGAGGCCATGCAGCAAACCCCTTCCACCCGTGACTTTGGGAGTAGGTGAGGAAAATGTGTCCCAGCTGGAATCCCGAGTCTGAGAGAAGGAGAGCACTGACTGGAAGGCTCAGGCCTGTAGCCAGTCTCACTTAGCAAGCTCCCATGGAACTCCTGGCTGTTCCTTCCTTACCCGAAGGCATAGATATCTGCAGCTTTGGAGAAAGGCAGCTTGTCTTCATCTTTCCCTGGGGCCATCTCACGGACAATCTCAGGGGCCAGGTAGCACAACCAGTCATGAGGCAGCTTCAGTTCATTCTCCCTCCTGGGTCCAAAAGAAAGAAGCAGGACTAAAACACTGCTGTGGAGGCCATACCTGCACTGCACCTGATGCTCTGACTTCATTTACTCCAATGTTTTTGCTGACAATTCTGATTTTCTTGCCATGTTAACAAATAGGCACATGCCAGACTGACTCTCACAGCTCCTTCCTGGGCTCACAGTCTTGTTTGTTCTGTGCTCTGGGTCTTAATCCAAACTCTCTAGCTGTGCTACTGGAACTGTAGGAAGAGCTCTGCTCAAAAGGAGAACAAAGCAAACGTGCACAATGCAGACTGAGTGTGTACCAAACCAACTCCTCGTGCACTGCAGGAAATGTTTCCCTATTTGATCGTTTGTCATTCTAGAGGTGGAACCAAGCACTGAAACCTCCACTTACCTTCCTTCCTGAACCACACCCGAAATTCCAAATAATCCAAAGTCGGTGATCACAACTTTCCCATTATCATAGAAGACATTTTTGGATTTCAGATCCTTATGTACAATCCCCTTTGCGTGGAGGTACCCCATGCCCTGGGAAACACAGCACAGATGGAAATGGTTTTGGGTTTTCATTATTTTCAAGCACACTCTGCTTTCTAACACATTTCCTCTCCTAACTCCAGTGTTAGGGATTAGTTGTAACTGGGGCAGGGCCCCTGTGGGACCTGTGCAGGAAGGTGTGGGGAGAGGCTGAGGGAGCTGCTCCCCATCCCCTGTGCAGCCTCTGAGCTCTGGCTGAGGCCCTGCCTGGTGGCTCCCTTGGCGTAACGAGCCCTTACCTTGATGATCTCCTGTGCTATCTGCCTGGTTTTGTTAATGTCCAGGGAGATCTTGGGGTCCCTCACGAAGGAGTGCAGCGTCCTTCCTTTGCAGAAGCTACAGGAAATGTTTAGATAGGAGAACAGTATTAGCTAGCTATATGATACATTTCTAGTAGAGCTAATAGAAAGATCTCTCTCCTTACCTGGTAATGATTGCTAAGTGAGGGGGGTTCATGCAGGCTCCCATGAACAGCACCACGTTCTCGTGCCGGGTCTGCCTGTAGTTCATCACCTCCTTCTTGAAGAGCTTGAGATGATCCTGGTTGTTGCCGTCAATCTCCAGCAGCCTGATGGCCACCTCCCCGTGCCACTTGCCCTTGTAGACCTTGCCCCAGCGGCCCTGGCCGATGGGGTCCCCCAGCTGGATCTGCTCGAAGGGGATGTCCCACTCCTGCAGGTACACGCTGGTCTGGCTGGGTTTGCGGTAGATCATCCCCTGCAGGTGCGGCCGCCGGTTGGGCAAATCTTCCACCTCGTCCTCATCGTCCTCGGGCTCCGACTTACTCGCCTCTGGTTCCTCCGCCTGTCCACAGAAAGGGAAAGGAGAGGTGTGCTCGGAGGGAGTCCCCCGTGAGGGCGGAGCAGCCCTCAGCACAGGCTGCTCCAGAGACCTCCCGGGCAAACAGCGAACCCACCTGTGCTTCCCGCGCGCCTCCGCCCGTGCCGGGCTGCTGGGCAGCACTGCAACAGAACCAGCAAAGACAACGTTTGAGATCACTGGGGAATGGGGGCCTGTGCTGCCGTTAGGGGAGCAGGAAGAGCCAATGCAGAACAGATCCTGACAGTTACAGAAGGTCAGGGAAAAATACAATTCCTGCTCCATGGAACAGAGAAGGACTCGAAGCTCGCTTTGGCAAATGAGGGACAAAGACTTGGAAGTGATTCTTGATAATTAAGTGGCAGGAATTGATTTGGCACTGGCATGGCTCTGTTATTACACTGTGTTCCAGGAATAGATACTCCCATTCCTGCCCCTGAAACACCTGCAGTGGAGCAGCTGGCAATGCAGGCTGGAAGCTTTTCCATGCCCTGCAATTGGGATCCTAAAAGAGCTGTTTGCCTGCAGCTCAGCGTGCCTTGCCCTTTGAGATACAAAACTCCAACTTCTGTTTCATCTGACCTTTCACACAACCAGAACTAGATATTAAAGCCTTGGACTCCTTAGCATGACATTTAGAGTTAAGTGCCATATTCAGCTTTATAAAACTGGGAATGCCAGCACCACCCTTGCTGACTAAAGTTCTCAGTTGTTAAATCTGGTTTTGGCCCTAACATGGCACTTCTGGGCTGATCTGAGGATTACCAGGTAAATGCTGTGCAACTGAAAAGATTTAAAACTCTACTTACTTAGTGTCTGCAGCAGTTTCTGGAGGCTGTGCTGTTTGTGCAGGACTGGGAATTTCTGGGAAAGCAGAAACAGTTATGATACATCTTTTACACTTCAATCTCTTACAAACTGCAAGTTTTAACACTGCGATAGCAACTATTTGCTGCTTCTTCAGGAATTATAAACTCAACCATGGACAAAGCGATTTTATACTTTTCCTGATTTAAAACTATGCTCATCTCTCCTATGCCTGCATGCTGGCTAAGCCCAGTCCTCCTCCGTCTCCTCTACCTATCTGTGAAGTCCTTCTGGCCAGGCGCAGAACCCTAAAAGTGAGTCTTCAGAGAGGAAGAACATGGATGTGGATAGAATCCCACAGCAGGAAATGAATGTTCTACAGCTAAATATTCATAGTTCCATCTCAGTACATACATCACATCACTACCTCGGATTAGGGGAGAGAGGCCTGAGTACACACTGGGATAAGAGAAAGTCTGGATCGTTTTAGTCAGGATTGTTAAAGCAGAGTGATTGTTCTTGGGCAGCATGCAGAGGTTTACAAACAAGTTATGTTTTGGCAGTAGAGTTGGTTAGTAGAATTAAAACGATCAACTCACCTGGGAAGATAAACTGTTGTCTATGCTGAAGGTAGTAGGCAGCTTTTTAATTAATTGGGGTTTTGTAAAAATAGAACAGCAAAAAAAATACCAGGAGAAAAAAAAAAACAAAAACAACACAAACAAGTTAGAGGATCATCAGTGAGTGCCCCATGTGCATCAAGAATTAGTCCCAGGTCACTGCTGGGAACAGATTAGTGGATTATCAGCCTGCTGGGCGGAATTTCAGCACATGCATTTTGGGAGGGCCCTGACAGATGACAGGTACCAAACACAAGCTGTGCTACCTCTCTCAAACAGCCTGGTGGGCAAGCAGCACGCTTGGATCCCTGGTGGCAGAAGCAAAGGGAGAGCCCAGGAATGTGTAAGGCAGGGCCCACATCAGGTGTGATCTGATGTGCTCTCATGTCTCAGCTTTGCAGAGGTGTCCCCACAGAAGCTGAAGCTCAGGAACCATCTGCCATTTTTGTTTTTTCAGTGAATCTGAGCAGTTTGTCCCAATGCAAAGTAGCTGCAGTGGAATCTTTACACTAAACTGTCTCTGCTCCTTTTGAGCAGGCTCAAACAGCAACTCGAGTTCACAGTTCAGAAGCTGATGCAAAATTCAGCAGTGTTGAAGGCCAGATGTAGCAGCTACTGAGCACCATGTGACTTCAGTTCCAGGTCAAAGGAATTACATTTATTGTCACTATTTAGATCTTTGCCCTTGTCAAGAGATCCTTGCCCCTCTCAGCTCTGATAAAAGCTGCACACTGGGGCTCTCAATCCATAGGGCACGAAGGGCAAACTCCACCAGTCGTGTGTCAGTGATTTAAAAATGGGTGTTGATTGTGGGTTATCTTTCAGAAGGGTCTGGTAAAGTAATTCATTCCAGTTCTCCTGTTTACAGCCTGCTCCAGCAAGCACCTCCCTCCTGACTGAAAGCCGCTGGTGAGCACACATTGCAGGCAGCATGCGTTGTACAACACAAGGGGGAAAGGAGGAGGAAAAATAGCCTTTTTTTTCCAGTACTTTTCCAAAAAGGAAAAGGAGAAAATAGATCAAATCATCTAAGAAAGGTGCCAACATTCCTCAATAATCTGTTTCCTGCAAAGATATCTTGCTGATACCCTTCAAAAACTTGTAAGAAAGACCTTTCATTTTATCAGGTAACAAGATACACTTCCACACCTTGTTTAAAGCACAACCACGTATTCAGAAACCTACACCTCCCTATGAATTCCTGGTCAGCCTCTCCTTGCACAGCCTCCTGCTGGAGAGGAGTTTACCTGGGAAGTTAAACCGCCCGTCCCTCTGGCCCATGGGGGATGGGTTTGGGGGCGGCGTCGCACTGGGAGGGTTGGAAGACTGGAAAGGTGCTGGAGAAGATGGAGTGGATGAGGTTGTAGAAGAAGGATTGCTGCTGGAGTCCAGGTGGTTTATTGCTGGTGGATGCTCCTGCAAAGCACGGAAAGTCACTTGTGAGAAAACAATGAAGAGAAAGGAGGCGTTCCCCTCGGTGTCTGCTGGACAACAGAGGGAAGTCGTTCCCAGGCTTGATCCTGGGATTGCTTTTCTGAGAAAGCACCCGGAGCTCTGCACAGCCCCTGTTTTACAGGGAGAAAGTGTCACACGTCCAAGCCTTGCAAACTGAAAGCTCAAGGTGCTGTTTTGGCTCCAACCAGCAAGATCCAACCTCTCCCCATTGCAGCTCCCCAGGGACTCGGGATGCACTTCAGCCACCTCGTACCTTTTTAGTTAGTGCTTTGGGGAGAGTTCCAAACTGGGGTTCTGTGGGTCTGTCTACTGGGTTATTGATATCAGACGGGACAGACTCTGTTCTTCTTATTTTTGTTACTGAAAAACAGGTTGGAGAAGGGAGAAAAACAGCTTTAATGAGACTTTTTATTCTTGCCATACCATCAATTACATTGAAATGCCAAGAATTTGTAGAAAATTACTTACTGGGAAGGAAGGATATTCTACAAGCAGGTGCCTCTTTAGTACATTTGTTGTGACATTTTAATCTGAAAGATAACCATTACATGTTAAATAGCAACTTGTTCTTTCCCAAAAAGAGGAAGCCTACCCTTAATTTGTAATTCTTATGCTAATCTCCGAAGGAGTTCTGGAATGCTCAGCCCCAGAGCAGCAGGCATTCGTATGGAGAATCCTATTATGTGTGTCATTAGGCTAATGAAAGCCACACACATATCTTAGCATCTGATTTATTTTTAATAGCGTTACTTTCACTGACTCTCAGCCAGCAACACTGAAGTAGTAAAATCTCACTGCTCTGGACTAACAAGCCTGAGAGAGAAGCAAACATTAACATCCCGGCTGTTATTTAGGGATCTAGCTCCCACTACAAGATTTGCCCAGGATGAGGTAGGAAGCCCGTGGCAGGGAAACAAGTTTTCATTCATGTTTCAGGCTGCCAACTTAAAGCGTGAGTTGTGTGAGAGCATCCCTTTGCCAGGTCAGAAGGACCGAAAAAATAATGCCACTGCTAAAAGTGCATCACATCAAGAGAGTTACTGCAGGCTGCAGTGAGCCCAGCTCCCGGCTGTTCTGAAGGAGATCGTTCCCGTGTGCTCACCTGCAGTACTTACACTTCACCCCGAACATCATGCTTTTCTGGCACACTTGGCAAATCTGAGACAACCAGGACTTTGTAGAGAACCTGACGGAGACAAGGGGGGGGAAAACTGAAGTTAGCTGGTGCCCAAGGGAAAGTGAACACTTGCAGGTAGTTGAACTTGACAGCTGAGACACCCAACCCGACTCCAAACCCATCTGAGAGTCCCTGCCTGGGCGGCCGGGCTCTGTCCCTGGGCTGCTCACCTGTGAGTCACAGCCAGGCCAAAGTCTCTTCGTACCGTCTGGGGGGATCCCTGGGAGAGCTCTGGTGGAGAACGAGAGGAGGGTTTAGGGAGGCATTGCTCACAGGTGCTCACCACGCTGCTCAGAAACTCTCCCCATTGCCCCAGGTCAGCACCTCCAGCCATGAGGTGTCACGGGAGCACAGCTCAGACTTGGTTTGCCTCCCGTGAAGTTGCTCTTGTGTTTGTTTCCACATGATTGGATAAATCATGATGTTTTACATTTAGGGATTACAGAAGTCCATCTGATCAGATCTAAGCCATTCTTAAAGTGGAAAGTCAGACTTTACTCCTAATTGGTTTACTCCCAATTGGTTTACCACAAATACCATCACCCAGTTTTCCTGCAGTGTCAGTAGATTTCAGAATATTCTATTTCACTGAAAATTATCTCAATTTTCTAGACAGGGCCAGCATGACCCAGAAGAATAAAAACATACGTGTGAGCTCACTTAACTAGCTGCTAAGTGCAGAAAGGGAGATCTAGACTTCCAAATGCCAATCCAGCACGACGGTGGTGAGAGCAGGTAACTTCCTGAAAACTCTCAAATACTCAGATTCTGGCATATTTCCTGAACTAAATCTACAGAAATATTGCACATCTGAGGCAAACTCCAATGTGCAAGTGTCAGCACAGCAGCGGGCTGGCTCAGAGCCAGTCTCCTCACTTGACCATAGATGGCACCACAGTCTTTTTTATCATTAGACCAGTGAGGTTCTAAAGGCATCTGTCTGACTTCATTGCAGAGACACTGGGCAACGCATCTCCAAAGCCACTCAATGGTCAGACGTGAAATTTCCTGTGCCAAGAGGCATCAGCACCAGCTGTCTGGGGTCACAGATAAGTACCTACACCCAAACCCCTGGCTTTAACCCTTGAAAACATCAGTATTCCTTTGCTTTGCTTGTGTCATCTCAGAAAATACCAGGTGCAACAATGACCAAGTAAAACCCTGCAGTTCTGTGGCAGGCCAAGCTCCTGCTCAGTTAACAGAAGCTCTGGGATAGGAGGGCCTGTGGAGAACCTCCAGGGGCTGCCCAGGGATGGCCAACAGGGAGCTGACAAGCACAGGTTCTTCTCTCTCAGCAAGGCACTGCAGACACCCCCGTAGGAATCTTACCGAACCTAGAAAGAAAAAAAGATACATTTCTTTAGGCACTGCTATTCCTGTGACAGGCACACGCTTTGCTAGAGCAGGAACTGCTGCCTGCAGCGTGTGCTGTCAGGCTTACAGACGCCTCTGGCTTTGCTCCTGAGGCTGCTGCATTGCCAGTAGGGCAGCCTGTGCTGGGGAGAGCCCCAGCTCCACTCTGGGAGGGAACTTACTTTATTGGAGGAACTTCGTCTATCCTGTTCCCCAGCTGAGACTCGTGGGACTTGCTCCTGGTGAGGGTGGGGAAGTTGGGCAGCAGCTGGAACACCTTGCGGCAGGGGGGAGGCGGCGTCCGCGGCGGCTTCAGGCGGTGCCGGCGCTTGGGCTGCGGCGTGGCCGGGGGGGTGACGGTGATGCTGTGCGGAGTCCTGGGCCTGCCCCCGGCCGCGGGCAGCACGAACGGCTCCAGCAGGGTCTCTGCCGAGGGACAGGGCCCGTGGCCCGGCGCCGGGGGCTCGCAGGGCGGGGCCGTGGACACGGACACGGAGCGCGGCTGCTGCTGGCTGCCCTTGGCGCACGGGGACCAGGCGGGGTCCGGCTGCGAGCAGGAGCTGTTCCGGCGCTCGGGGAGGGCCATCGGCACATCGTCCTTCAGCTCCCCTCCTGTCCAAGGGAGCAGCGTTAGTGACGGCCCGGCGCGGAGGGCACCGGGCACACGGAGCCCGCGGCCGCTCCCGGCTCCCAGGCGTTCCTGGGCAGGGCCCCGGGTGCCTCTCACCCGGCACTGATCTCCCCCGAGCCTCAGCAGGGCCCCGGGCTGGGGAAACTCAGACACATACACCTGGATTTTTTTAAATGCCATTTCTTTCTAAGAGGTGCATGCCATGACTCCTGAGCAATGGCTGGTTTGACACAGTGTGGATGGGAAATATTTGACAGCCTGGGACAAGAAAGATTAGAAAAAAGGAAATATGAAACTGAGCTGCTTGCTGGCTTTTTCCATTAACTAATCTTTATGATTTGCAAGTGGATGGACTGTCATAATACCAACAGGAAACATCACCTTTCAGTGACAGATTGATAACTGCTGCAAAGAAAGATGTGGTGCATGTGAGTACCAGTCTGCTGGGAGAGGCTCTTGTACAAACAGATTTTACAGTGCCTTTGGAAGTGCTTGGGGAAGGTGATGGGGTTTCTCTCTGAGCTGGCAATATTTGGGGAGGGCATCACCTACAAGGAATCTGGTTGTTTTTAAGTCAAGGATGTGTCCCGACCCATGGAGAATGAACTGGAGCATTAGACACAACTCTGAACAGAAAGGGTAAATAAGGATATAGTCTACTGAGTGGGAGAGGATATTTCTACATACATTTATTTCCATTTATTTATCTGACTTGATGTGAAAACCAAACCAATTCACAGCTCTAGATACGTTTGATCAGTGCCCCTTGGTGCACACCCCAGAGCCATTGCCTGACAAGGAATGGTTACAGAACATCTCCAAGCAGTGCCTAGAAGGCAGCAGATGGGGCCGGGCTGCTGGGACACCAATTCCACGGGAGGACAAGGCAGTCCGTACCTGACTCCGTCACCTTCCGCAGGCAGCTCAGGGCCCCGTTGAGCCTGGAGCACTCCTCATCTCTGGCTCCACATCTCTTCATTGTTTCCTTCACCTTTGACTCATTCATTTCTAGTAAGGCATCCAGGGTCAGCTCCTCTGGTATTCTCTGCAGGAAAACAAGACGAGGCCTTTTTTGTGACTCCCTGTATAAATAAGAGTGTCACCTGTTGTGTACTTTCAGCATGGCACCGTCTCGCTGCCTGGGCTGACTCATGGTTTATTCCTTCAGCAGTGCCCACAGCTGCTCTCTCCCCCTGCCTGCTGTGAGTGTGCCCCGCGCCTCCGGGACTGGTCATCCTCTGCTATTTCCCTTAGGATTAGAGAGGATCAAAATATTCTTCTCCCCTTGTGGAAAATTTTTGCAAAGCTACTAATGAAACTTAACTTTTTCATTAAAAATAGAGTCAGAAATAAAACAGGTCTAAAGCTGAAAAAGTGTCAGATAAGGATGTTTGGCTTTTCAGTAGTGAACAGCAGAAACAGTAAGGAAAATTACTTCTTTATTTGAACAAAAAAGAAATGTTTTGACAAAGACAGAGGCCTCCTCCTCAAGCAGTTTTTCCTTCATCAGAGAACCAGCCTTACCCGTATCCTGCCTGGAGAGATATCTGTGCAGAACCCCTTCTACATCTTAATACACCAAAGCCCCACGGTGATAAGGTTCAGATCAGGCAGACACAAAAGATACAAGAGCCTGGAAAGCACAATATGATCTGGTATTTCCTGAGCTGTGTCTCTCTCCTCCCCCATTCAAATGTTTCCAGTGTAAGTCTGCAGCAATTGTGGTTAATAAACAAAACCAGGATACTTAGCCCAGATACCCAGGAATTTCCCTGAAAAGTTTTGCCTAAACAAACCTCCCCTATTGCCTATTCTCACAATGAGATCACAAATTTCACAATATTTGGCCTTTATCCTAAAGTTTCAACTCCTGGAATCAAGCTATATAAAAGGCTTTGAACTTTTATTCGAAGGGGAAGCTCAAAGTGTGTCTCACTGCTCGGAGAAACAAAAAGCTTGAATCCTCTAGTCCTTAAACCCCACTCCCAACTCTAAACGTGAATGTGTTGAATGTCCTGTAACAATTGCATCTTTCTTAACCAGACCCTTGCTTTCCAGAGCTGACGCAGGACTTTCAGCTCTGACAGTGCTCAACAGCCCCAACCTTTGGAGCTTTGTAGGTGGCAACACAAAGAGTTTCCAATTTTAGTAACTGTGGCATGGAGCAAAGAAAAAGAATAAATTAAGAAAGGGCAGAAGTCTAAGAAACACATCCTGCATCTTCTGTCACATGCCCTGAACTGGATGAAACACAAAACACAGCTGACTCAAGGGGAGGCCAGGAATTTAAATGAGCACAAAGCACGAAGCAGGACCAGAGCAGAGCCAGGGTTCAATGAAGTTTGGGTAGATTTTCTTTTTTTTTCTTTCTCTAATTCATCTTTGCAGAATAACAAAAGCACAGACATCACCACTGATGCTGGGTATTATTCATTCTTCTGCACATCTGCACCACCACGATGCAGGAATAAGACTGCCCCCAAAGCTTGTTCCTGAATGACTTGGGATAAAATGCAGACAGAACAGAGACAGTGCAAAATCCACCTCCTGGGATTCCCGCCCTGCGAAGAACAAAAGTCCCAGGGGTCTCAGAGCTGGACCTGGCATGGGTTTCCACAATTCCAACACCCCAGCATGAAGGCAGCACAGTTTGCTCACACAGAGCCCCGGCCGAGCTGGGCTGGTGACACCAGAATGGCACCAAGTCTCCCTTACAGTCGGTCCTTTCCCCAGCACCCCCTGAATTCCTCTCCCTGGCAGCTCACAGAAGCAGCTTTGTTCTGCCATGCAGGACCAGGCCCTCGGCCTCGGGGGACACCAGCACTCTAAAAGGGACAGGGGCAAACAGGGATCGAGGTTTAGTGGGACATGGAGACACAAGGGAAAGCCAATGTCTCACAAAAACATTTATCCTATTTCATGCTGTTACACGGTCTTAGAGTAAGTGGGATTACAGCGATGTCATTTTTGAATTATCTTGAAACATTTCCTCACTCTCACCATTCCCCCCTAAGAAACACCATAGACTATGCAGCCCTTGCTGCAGGCAGGAGCATCATTCCAGACCCCAGCAGGAGCTCCCCAGTCCCATCACCCAGGATCTCCTCACTTCCCAAGCTTTCATGCACACATGTAACCAGGAACTCATCAGAGTTGTTGGTAAGGCAACCGGTGAAGTGGCAGAAACCAAGGTTTCCTCGGGAGAGCAGAGCTTCCCCACCACGGCCAGTGGCAGCTGGAACGCAGGCCCAGCTCGGGTGGGACAGGGGCAGCACTGCTGGGGATCTGGTTTCCCCAATGCCTGGTCTGGGGCAGGAACCAACCCTGAAGCTAGATCAAGCATTCAAGCCTTCCCAGTTGCAGAGAAAACAATTTTTTAAAGATACCAAGCTACTGAGCTCTTCAGAAGTGTCAGGGCGCTCCTCCTTTGCCTCATCCCTTTTGAGGGCACAGCCTCTGCCCAGAGCCGATGGTCTGTGATGGTCCCCACAAGGCCCAGCTCTGCACCCCAGCCTGCTCTCACACAGAGCCTGCCCAAGGGGCCCGTACCCACACACAAAGCCCAAGCTCCTCTTTTGCTCAATAGTTTAATTTTAGAAAGACAGAATAGCAAGTTGTAGGAAAGTAGAAAGTACAGAAAAGGAGATTATATTTAAACAATCCTGATGACCTTGGGCTGGGAGAGCTCAGACTTTCTGAACCTGCTGCCAGCCCCCATGACACGCGACAAAAGAAATAAGCCTTCAGAGAGGGGGAGGGAGGGGAAGTAAGAGGCTTTCTTTAAACAGCCACTCATGTGCTGCACATATGTGGTGGCTTAATATAAAACTGGTCAACCTGATCCCTGTAAGATTGGCCTGCTCTGCCTTCGCTGTGTGTCACCCCCCAGGCAGTGTGACAGTGAGGAGGGTCACTAGTTCAGGGTGGCTCTTGAACAGGTTCTGCTGCTGCCCTGGCTCAGCTGCTGCGGGGGGAGAAGGGTCCCTGCTCAGGGGCACGTGGGGGGCTCCAGCCCCTCGGTGCAGCTCTGGGCCCTTGCACAGGGGTTACTCCCACTCTTTGCCACTGAGGGTGAGAAATGTGGGTCCAGCTCACCTCTCTTTACCTGCTTCTTCAGTGGGTGCTGAGGCTTTAAAAAAACCAGCTGTAAAAAATGCAGATTAAAGGCTTGCATTAGGGCCAAGCTCAATACCACCTCCCTGGGCACACCTTGTCTTGACAGGGAGAGCTGCAAGACGCTCAGACAGTACTCTACTAATAAGGTCAGATTTAAAAAAGGAGAAAAAAAAGCAGAAGACAGAATCTGCTTTCAATCTTCAGCACCTCGTAACTGCCAGCAAAATCTAAAGCCTAACCATGCACTGCTCAGCAGAAGGGATGCTAAAAGGTCCAAAGCAGGAAATTATTTCTCCCTACAACAGGTAAGAGGACTTTTCCATAAAGCCCTCCTGCTTATCAGACACAGACTGCACTTCATGGTACACATGTCTGAAGAGAGAAAAGTGAGTACCAGTGCATCCAAGGAGCCATCCAAGGGTCAGTCTCAATTAGTCAGGGTGAAGAGTTCACAACAGTCTTTAATCTTGTCTGGTGTCCAACTTAAATCCCTGAAACATGGCAAAAATGCTGGTATCTAACACAGCGGAGGGGTTATTTTTGGTTAAGATTCCACCCTGCAGATAAGCCCACGTAGCTAATGCTGCTGCAGGCACTCTGCAAAATCAGCCTGACCTGTTCCTCGACCCAGTAGCCACAGCTCTTCCTGTAAAGCTGGACAGTTGTCAAGGCCCCAAATGCCTCCTCTTAAATCAATACGTTCCCTCTCCAATCATCCTCCCGTGAAGCAGCAGATGCTAGAAGAGAAAGCCCATTACATAAGGTGCTTAAATTCCCACTGATAGCTCTAAGCAAAGCATGTAAAGATGCTCTTAAGAACATCTTGTGCCTGCTAGTTGTTATTTTGCACGGTTTTTCTGGTGCCCAGCGATGAAGGTACTGAAAAATTGTTGTATTATTAAATTCCTGGAGATTTTATGGGCATTCTGGAAAGCCTCTCACTTGAAATTTCCAGCTTGCATTAAGCTGTGAGCATAAACAGGCCACGGTTTCACCTAACATCACCCTCCTCACTGTTCCACCTCGCAGCAGAGGCTGGAGAGGAGCTGACAGGCTCAGGGCATTCTGTCCAGCTGGCTCTTTGGGGACAGGAGAGCTGTTGTCACTACTCTTCTGTGGCAGACAGGTGTAGCAGTTGCAGATCCCTCAGGCTGACCTCAAGCCGTGAAGGGTTCACGGTGCCCAAGGCTGCAAGGGGCACCTGGATCCCCTGGCAGGGAAGGGGAGCCCTGGCAGTGGTAGAGACTATTTTCCAAGAGCTGTTTACGCTGGGGAGGGGCCTTCAGCTGGAACACAGTGAAGGAATTTTAGCTCAAGGAAGCCTGCAGGACAGAGTTAATTTGCATACACACAATTAGCACATCCAGGATCTCTGCTATCTGGCAGTCCAGCCAGAGCTCCTGCTGCCAGACCCATGGAAATCCCCAACAAACAGCCACAGTCCTCATGGCCTGTTCATGCAGATACGGTGACAGAAAAAGATGAGAGGATACAGCTGTGGAAACCCGATAGGCTTAGGCAGATCTGCCTCTTCTATCCCCCATCCAAAGGATGCATTCACAAAAACCCCTCGCAACTCCTCCAGCAATGGATCTGCTGCGAGCTGGAGCACGCTGTGCCAACAGAACCCTCTGCCACGGGCTCGCAGCAGCCACCCCGGGCCAGTGGCTCACCCTCGACAGGGGCATTTCACAGGGGCAGCAGCAGGCTCTTGGCAGGCAATTCCTGCTCAAGGCCTGGGCCCTTCCTGCCCTGCTCCTGGTGGGCTCAGCGCTGCCCCTGCCTTGCTCAGCTCTGCAGGTCTTTGGCATCAATGCTGACTGGGGATGGGCTTCACAGGCAGGCAGGAGGCACCACAGAAAAGGGTACACGCTGGGACTCAAATCCCTTCCCAAAAGGAGCGGCCACAAAGCAGCCCCAACCGCAGCCCTGCTCCACCTGCTCCCAGTGTCCCTGGTGGCACAGCCCTGCTCGTGGCCAGCAGACCCCGGGGCAGGATGTGCCCCTCCCTGTGCATCACAGTTACCCACTCTAAAAACAGCTTTCCAAGCTTGACTGACTGGCACCCCTGCTCCACAGCCAGAGAGCTGGCCCAGACATGCTTCAGAAGATAAGAAGATGACTCTGTTCTTAAGTTACTTTTTAAGACAGTGACAAGTTACATGTGGGAACAAATACAATAGTTACGTTTCTGGGAAGCACGTTGATAAAGGCAGAGAAAATTGCTTTCTGTGCTGAAGAAAATAAGCCAACAGAATTTTTTTTAGTCTCTTCTGTTTGGCAGACATGCTCCAAGCTCAGAATCCAGTAAATGGCTCTGCAAGAGACTTCTTCCATCAGCCTAAGAATGGGGACAGTGCTCTGCTCTCATCCTCCTTCCCTCCCACTCCCCTCCCAATTCCTGACTCCAACTCCCAAGGCAAGCAGGACAATCCAGATCAATGTATTTTTCTAGGACCATTTTCAGAGCAACTTTTACCCACTCGAGACAACTACATAGCAGAAACATGCCTTCTGTCTGTATGGCTCCTTGTCCTGTCTTTTCTAGGTCTCAGTTCAAGTACCTCTTTGCTCACTTTCGATCCACCGTATTTAACCATTTGTACATCATTTTTGGTATTAAACTACACATACAATCAGTCTCTAGAATTAATCAATCTCTAGAACTAATCAGTTTCTAGAACTCCTAAGCAAAAACAAGGATTCCAGCATTTCCTAGAGAAATACTTAAAAAGCAAGTTACAGCACAGCATTAGCCCAGCTCCACAGCAGAGCCTGCTACCACTTTCTGTGATAAAAACCTGCCTGGCAGCTGATTAGAGGAGCAATAACAAAGCCACAGAAACAGCGCAGGTTGGGGTGGGGGTTCCAGGTTTCCTTACCCCTCGGAATTGTGCCTTCCCAGAGAGCAAAGAGGATCCCAGCCCGGGGGCTGGCACTGCCCACCTACCTGCAGGCCCGCGAGGTCGGCACAGCCCAGCCCTCGCACCCGGCGCAGCGTCACCGGCTCGCTGCTGTCCGCGCTCTCGGCAGCTTTAGCTGTTGCCCAACGCCATAAACAGTGCATTGTTATTGCTGTAATCTCTTCCAGAACTAAAGGATTTTACAAGCGGTCATTATTCTTGTTTTAAATATAGGTTTTCAAAGAAATAAAGGAGCCCAACAATTATAATCACCAGAGCTTTTGAGCTTCACAATGTCTAGAGCAAGTCACTGAGCAAAAATAGTCTTCACTCAGGAGTAGAGTCAGCAGATATTCTAAATTGGAGCTGCTGCTCTATTTCTGACAGGAGAGCCTGGGAGCTTCTGTGCTTCCCTGCATGGCAGCTTTATTTGGGAGAGGACTGGGGGGAGCGAGGGGAGGGGAGACAGAGAAACAGAGCATTGTTCCTCTCACCGCCGAGCTAAAGAACTCCTGCAATTAGGCTGCTTTTCAGCGGTGTTATGTCACAGATTAGCACAGTCTTGAAAATACTCCCTCCAGTAGCACTAGAAACGCAAAGGGAATCAGAACCTTTTAAAAAAGCAAAAGCCCCATGAACTCGGGCCTTTCTCCTGATTTGTCTCTGACAAGCAGCAGGCACAGAGAGCCCTCCACTGCACCTCCTCCTGTGGCAGACCTGCTGCTCTGTTCAGCTCTCAGAGGTGCCCAGGGCAGGGCTCTGCGGCAGCTCTTCTGAGGCTCCACAGGTACTTGGCAACCTCTCCAACTAGTTTCAGAGCCTAGAAGGCACAAGAAGAGAGGGCAGTGTGCCACGTGAACACACTGTGACACTTGTGCAGTTTTCCTTCTCTCTGCACCATTCTTTGGAAGCCTTAAGAAGGAAAGCCAGCGTGGCTATTTCCATTTTCCAGTGAGCTAACAGTATCTGAGGGACGGGAAGCTGTTCCCAGTGTACCTTGTACACCAGGGCACAGAGCCAGAACCTCTCGAGGGTCCCCATTTTCAAGGCGTGACCTGCTCAGCCCTGTCTGCAAAGGCTCCCCCCAGTCCTGTCACAGGCAGCGTGCACAAAGTGGGAAACCACTCTAGATTTTGTAATAACTAACCTATTAAAGCTCCTTCTGTCAGTGATTTCCATTTTGAAAGCTTTCAGCTGAAATGCAGTTCAACATGCTGTATGAAATCTAAACAACTGCAGGAATGGTCCCATGATACCTGAGACATTTCTGAAAGGTAACTCATCCCAGACAGCTCTCTGCACCGTGCTGATGTCAGTGTCAAACATCAACAGTGGCTGCATTGCTATTTTCTGAGCAGTGAAATAACAGGACCAAAAAAAAAACCATCACTGCAAGAGCAGAGCACTTAGTTTATTAGCCCAGCTATTTCCACTCCCCCCAGCTCACAGCCTGTTCCAGCATGCCTACTCAGAAATTATTTTAATGACCCACGGGGTGTTGCAGTTCTGCTGTCCAGCTAATACAAGTGCTACAGAAGCTGTCTGCAGCTGCAGAACCCTTAAAAAATAACCGTACATTTGGAATCCCGGAAGAATTTCAGTGCTTTGTACACTTCTTACAGTTCTGTCCCAGAGAACAGAAGGAACAGAGTTGATTTAATTGGACACTGCTTGGGAGGGGGCAGCAAGAGAGCCCGAATCAAAAAGAGCTGGAAAATTCTTTCTGCCTTAGACCAAACCCGAATTTGTTCACCCCTTTTAGTGACCACACATACAGAAGGGCAGTCTCAACCCTCCCTGCTCCCTGAATTAGCAGGATGTGGCAGATTTGAACTGTCCACCTCCCTCCCCCCTTTTCTTCACCTCTTCCCTGCCCCCTGTTCTGTAGGCATCACAAAGGATTTATAAAAGAGCTACAAAGACATTCTTTTAGACTCAGGCAATTCCAGTAACCTTAGAAACCAACACTAGCTGGGAGCCTGGCAGTTTGGCCACGGCAACAGGCTGCTTTTGTCCTCTCATTGTCACTGCTGCACCTTTGGCTGTGCCACCCAAAACCTCGCTGGGCTGGAAGGCAACACCGGCATCACATTCAAAATGAACAGCGGGAAATGAAAGGAACAACTTGGTCCTGAACCCATCTTGTTTCACCAGAGACCACTAGTTACATCAGAACCAAGCTGGAATAACTTCCATGGAAATTTGTGGAATTTTTCACCCAGGTAGATTCCTGCTGAGGTCAAAGAAAATTTTTGGTTGTATAACGATCAAAGGAAACGGAATGAGAACACTGTGCCCTGGCCTGCAGAGGCAAAAATGGGAAAAAGAACAGAAAAAGCCTTTTCTGCCTTGTTTAGCTGCCAGTGGACTGAGCTCTACCTGTGTGTGTGTGTGAGATCGTAACAATGGTCCCGTTTTGGCTAATGCTGGACACAGAGCAGTGCAGCACAGCGCTATTAATAGCTAAAAGGTAGTAAGTGATTAAGTTCTGCCGTGGCTCTCAGACCCAGCAGGCAGCTGGGAATGCACTGAAGGGACAGGAGGGCTCTGTGAGAGGGCTGTCCCCCTCCTTACCTGCACCACCTCCTTCCTCACGTTGACGATGTCCAGCCAGTCGTTGAAGCGGGGGTAGCTGTTGAGCTCCGCGGTGCGGTCGCTCAGGGGCACGCTCAGCTTGCACTGCCGCTGCCGGTGGATGTAGTCGATCAGCTTCACCTGCGGGATCCAGAAAGCAAACCGTGAGCTTCCCTGGGATGTGCTGACCCTTCCCAGGCTGTGTTTGTATGCAGGGCACGCTGGTTTGTGAGCGGGGCTCTCTCATGACGTAGAAGTGACATCCTCCTGTGAGCTCTCAGGGGAATCCATGCAGTGCATTTCCCTCACACTGAGCATCTTTGCTCCTCAGCCTTTCAGCAGAAGGCAGGACCTTGCAGGGCCCTTCCCTGCAGGACTCTGCTCTAAACCCCCATCAGCAGCAGTTCTGCGCAGAGGCTGGGTGTCACGCCAAAATATGAAAGGGATCCAAACTATGTGAAACAATAATTACAGTCAGTTTGCAGGCACTGCACACGTACACACAGCCCCACCAGGGATGCTGTGGGTGCCACTAGTCCAGCCTGCAAGACTGCTGCCTGCTCATCTGTTGGTCCTGTATGTTTATTGAATTCTCTTAGTTCTGGTCTTCATTTGGGCTATAAGGTCACTGAGGCAGGAATAACCAAAGTACGCAAGAACTCTGAGGCCCGTTACCTGATGGGCATTTCTATTACAAAATGAACATTAAAGGCAGCTAACTTAAAAGAACAAAAACTCAGGCAGCTGGACTAGATGATCACTGTACATCTTCTATTCTATTCTAAAGTTTTATTCCAAAGCTTTTATCACCTGACCATCTCATGGCAAATGTACTACACAGAATTCTTCACTTTAGGCACAGAAGAATAAAACAGCAAAAAGGAGTATTATTTGTGCCTTATGTTTGCTTATCAAAAAGAAAATACTCTCCAAAGATTGCTCACTGTGTCACACATTCCCATGGGGCAGGCTTAAGCTTCAAAACCTTCCTAACAAAACAATGCCTCAAAGCAAGTTAGTTGATCCATGATTTATAAACCAAAACATGTTCTTAGTCAACAAATTTTAGCATCTGGGACAAGATCAGACTGAAAATGTAAAGGAAAAAAACAAACATGGATTCTTTGGCCATTATAATGTGTCTCCTCGTACAGTTTAAGTGCTTTCCTATGAAGTTAGTTGAGGGTATGTTTTGTGAGCAATCTATTCCTTACAGCTATCAGGTATAACAAGTTTGCCCACACACTGAATTCTGACAGCAGTGCCATGCAGCTTGAGATTTATCAAAAAGTGAGCGAATACCGAAGTGATTCCAACTCCTGCAATGCCCAGAGCAATGCAAGCACTGCCATTCCCAGGAGAGGCAATCCAGGACTGCCACGTCCTAGAAACTCAGCCATCCCTTTGCATTCACACTCTGACCACCCTGCTGAAACCAGAGGAGCCTTTTCAGCACAACCCCCCAACACGGCTTTGGAGCACCGGACCTACAAGGAACTGGAAATCCCAATCACTCGTTCTCAGTACCTCTTTTTATATAAAGGGGCTGACAGCACTTCCTTTTTTCCACCCTTTGTCTGCTTCCTCTGGCCAGACCCCACACTGCAGAGCAGGGCAGGGCAGGGCAGGGCAGGGGAGGGACTGGCCCTGGGCTCAGCAGTGCCTGGGCCCCAGTGGCTGCCACGCTGCTGTGTTGCTGCTCTGTGCCAGCTGTGTGTGCCGTGTGCTGGGCACTGTGGGACGGGCACACGCTGCTGCTGGCTGTGCCGCTGGCTGTGCCGGGACCAAACCTGCTGCTGGCTGCCCTCTGTCCACACCGGCCCCTCGGCTGGGCCCTGCCCCGAGTTCCCCTGGCTCTGGAGCACGGGAGCTCGGCTCCTCCAGGCAGCCCCTGGCACACACGTGTCACCGGCTGCCTCAGTCCTGACCTTCTGCTTTCTCACTGTCACACGTCCTTTCCCACGCCAGCCTGTCCACAGGGCGCTCCTGTTCACACCCACGGCAGAAAGGAGCTTGGAGATGCTGTTCCAAGAATTTTCCTGCTCAGGGCTTGGTTTAAGTTTTCTTTCTTCTCAGGGTGCTTTTCCCCTCTATGGACACTGTGACACTGGGCAGGCTGGGATGAGTAGATGGGCAAGGGCCCCTCAGGAAAGACAGAAAGAAGAGGCTGCAGGAAGTTTGTAGACTCAACGGCCCCCAGTGTGCCAAAAACCAGCCTACGCAAATGAAAAACAGCTTCCCAACTGTGCAATAGCTATGTCATGGAAAAGAGAAGGAAGACAGAAATCACCCAAGCCTTGTCTTTTTCCAGAGGCCACTCAAGGGAAGGGTCAGTGACGATATGCGCTCTGATATACAAACTGAGACCACAACACCCAGCCCCAGGCAAACAGCTCAGCGTGTGTTTGTGAGCCTGTATGCGGAATTCCCGGGGCACCGCGGGATGTTCCTGCTGCTGCCTCTGGCTCACCTCACCCGTCCCCATTCCTGGGCACGCCTCAGGGTTGCAGAGCACCTAGGGACAGAGGTAAGATTGCACAGTGATTTTGGAACTGGTACAGCCAGCCCCGATGGGCCTGTGTGTAAAGCAGCAGCTCGGCTCTGCAGTCTGACTGTAATCTGTTATTTTAGTGTAGGATCTCCCATCAGGCAAGATTTATTTTTCCTGGAAGAAGGATGAGCTATCAGCACACTCTGTAAAGCCAGAGCTCCACGCTTAGTTATAGGGAACACTAATTACAGGCAAATGCCCCAAAAGGAGCACATGATCCAGAGTAAAGCAGGGAACTGCAGCAATGGAGGTGTCCGATTCCGTTCCAAAAAGCACAGTGGAAGGCAAGAAGGGCTTAGCATCTATTTATAAATGAAAAGTCACAAATTATGTAAAAGAAACGATACAGAGAGTGTGTGCCCCACATCATCCAATTCCAGCGTGCAGTGTCACGAGGACAGCACGCTGCTCGGGCAGGACATTGCTGAGGTACAGCCGCTGCTTTCGCACTCCTCACAGAAGTTCTCCTGGCCAGCTTCAGCGTAACACCAGAAGCATCACATGAGTAAGAGAATGGAGCTGGGCTGCACTCCTGGCTCTGCCACCGACCCGATCTGTCTGATCAGGAGCAAATGCACTCATCCCTCCTCCCCATTTCCCTGCACGCAGCTCTGCCTGCCCGTCCTGCAGGAACTCCCTGGAGCAGGTGCCAGCTTCAGCTGTTTTGGTACTGCTTAAAAAAATACTGGTTCAAATATCTCCCCTTCCTAAGTGTCAGCCATAGCATAAACTCCTAAAGGACACTGCTGGAAGGGACTCTGTGCAGCACGGATTTCAATGTCAAGCTTTTCTTCTTTGTTGGGATATAACGAATTCTCTAAAATGGACAAGCAGTCTGGCAGCACAGGTCTAAGCGTCTCAGAGGGCCAAGGCTGGTTTTTCCTGGATAACTCCTTCGCGTTTACTCCTCAAGTCCAAATTTGTTTTGCCCTAGTCCTATAAATAGTGTATTTGCATTCTCTTCCCAGCCTACATGCACCACGCTTCTCCCCTAGGAGGAATTTCATTTTGTTGTTTCCTGCCCAGACTTTTAACTCAACGACATGGTTTGGCTTTAATAGCTGAACTGTTGCAAAACCCTTTTCTGAGAATATAATAAAAATTCTGGGTTCAGTGACGCACATAAAAACCCACAACCAGCACACAGGTCTCCAACCACAAACTAGACCGAGAGATAAAGCCAATAGTAGCTACTCACTGCCTGCTTGCTAAATGGCACATCCTACTCATCGCAAATGGCAAACCCCACACCAGAAGCAGCAGTACTCCAACTGCCCTGAACCCACAGAGACGGGAAAGGACAAGAACAGAGACAGGATACGGAGCAGCTGGAGTAACTCACTGACTGCAGGGCAGAGCCCTGCTGCGCTGCCTGGTGCAGCTGATGGCCAGGACAGCAGTTCTCATTGCTCTGAGAAGGGCACGTGCTGCCAGGTGCTCCTGCATGCATGTTCAGCTCCTCACAGCGCCTTTAAAAGATCCCTTTACAGCACGGATGAGAAGCAGGTCCAAGAAGTTTAGGAGAAAACTGCCAAGCTTGTACTTTTTTATTTATTTCTACAAAATAAACAGCAGATCTCTTGAGATACAAGTCTGCCCGTATCCATGACCTCAAGCCAGCAGTTGGGACTTCAGAGGACAATAAACAAAAAGCAAATGCCCACAAGTTTTTCAGCTGCACTTCTGCAGACATGGCACAGGAAAGCATCTGTGAAACCAGATCACTGACATCGGGGTGCAGAATTCAGGAGGTATTACAAGGAAGAGCTGGAAGAATTCTGTAGTCAAACTGCAGCCCAAGTATTTCTGACCTCTGGTTAACTGATCAGAAATCACATTCTAACTTCATTTGTCAGAGAATGTTAATAGTTACGGTGTCTAACCAGAGAAATCAAGTTTCACGCATTTGGGGGCCAACTCTCCCCCAGCTTCTTGTCAATTATGTTTTATTCATGTTTAGGAAAGTGGCATCTTGTTCCAGAGTCCCTAAACGGCATTAAACCTATTGCAGCTTCTGCACTTGGTCAAAACCCAGTCTGAATTCAATGCGCTCGATTCAAATAAACAGGGAAAAAGGAGCAAAGGCTAGAAGAGTCTGCATTTTTCTGAAGCCTTCTGTGGCTTTAGTTTTTTTTAATCTACATATCTTGAAATACCCTATAAATGCAGCAAAAATAATCATTTTCAATTCACAAAAAAAAAAAAAAAAAAAAGAGAAACCAAGGCACAGAATGGTAATTATAAATTAAACAACTTGAGGACAGGCAGAGGGACTCTGCTATACCAAAGTGCCAGCCAAGATTTCTTCAGAATATCAACAGTTGGAGACCAAGTTTGGTTCAATCATACGTTTCACAACCAAATGCCATGTTTTCACACTTCCACAAAAATTAGAATCTGCTCAGTGAAGCCTGCAACTTTTCTTGTTGACTTGAAACATATGCAATGTTTAGAAGAGGAGTTTTGCAATACCCAAAACAAACAACTGTCATGATTTAATCAACAAATCAAGCACATGGTCACAAGCAGATCCTATTGCTCCTGCGCCCGGAGATGAAATCTCAGGGAGCCTGGCAGCCCTGGAGGAGAGGATAAACACGAGTTTACAGCGAAACTTCCAAGGCTACAACCATGCAATTTACCCAGCTGGTGGCTGAGGCTTTAAAAGGATCAGATCAATGTATGGCCCAGCTCTTGCATGTAGCTAAGAGAAATGCAAATCATCTATCTTGCCTCAGACAGGAATTAATCAGGAAGGAACTCCTCTATTAACCTCCTGCCAAGAACCAGCCCAGAGGGCAGGGAGCACTCTCTGAAGCACCCCAGCAGCTCCTGCTGCAGCAGGACACTGCACTGGCCGGATCAGGATCAAAGCCGGAGGGAGGTTCTGCATTTCTGCCTCCTCAAACAGAAGACAAAACTTCTGAACTGGAGTTTATCTGCACGGGCCACTGGGGAAAGTCAGATGAGTCATCTGAAGGCATCCAGTGAAAGTGGATTCACTTCACACCTTCAGCTGACTCTTATCTGTTTTCCCCAGTGCCATTATATACACAAACCCGATGTCAGACCAAAAAAACCTCCTAGGCCACCTGAGCACTGAAGAGAACATAAAAAGGTCAGAATTGGACTTGCCAAATTTGTCTCTGAAGTCATGCTCAGCAGCCATGTGAGAAACTGATAAAGATCTCACCGGCCATTGGGAGAGCAGCAGCATGTGAGGGTACTTCAGGGCACTTTCTCAAAGTCATCCAGTTTGAAGTGAAAAAAGGGTGCAGCGGGGTTGATCCACGCAAGGGAAGGACCTTGGATGTCACTGATACACAGCACACCGAGAGCTGGGGCAGAGCCTGGGCCCTGGAGAGCTCAGAAAGGCCCTGTGCAGGTGCCCACACAAGGAACCGACCCCTGCCCGTGCGAGGCACCCACCGTGGCCACTCCAAATACAGGGTCAGTGCCCACTCTGCCGCAGGGTCCATCTCAGACACGGCCTCAAAAGCAGCCCTGTCCTTGTGGGCTTTGGAGGAAGGAGCACAACAGAGCTAACAAGTCCCCCAGATCCCACACTGAAGCGGGTGGGAATGCCACACTGGTGGAAATAGCAAACACCGAAGTGGTGGAAGTGCTGCCTGGGTTCTCCAGCTGGGACTGAAATGCAGCCATGCTGAGCGTGTCCTGAGCAGAACCTTCCCTGGAAAGCAGGAATCAAGGCAATCTCGGGTGTGATCAGAGTGCTGTTGAGCCTGAGCACTGGTCTGGGGCCAGAGGAGTCAGAGGAATACACCAAGACAAGTGCCCGACTGGAGGGGACCAGAATAAGGCCGAGGAACCATTGCACAGAAACAGGGCCGAGGTTTTCCCGGCGTGTCCAGAGCCAGGAGCAGGCGGGTGGGGGATCACAGGACACAGCTCTAGGCTCAGCCCTGCCAGGGATCCGCAGGCACAGGACAGGCCTCTCCGTGCTGTGCAGCCAACCATCCAAACCAGTTCTGCTCCAGTGTGAGGAGGGTCTGCAGAGCCCCTCAGCTGACAACAACCCAACCCTGTCTGCAGCCCTGCCCCACAGAGCACGGAGCTGCTCCTTTGTGAACTCAAGCTCTCAGCAGCTGACTCATCTGCATGCCCCCGGCTATCTGGATTGTTATCAGCATCTGATCACAGCATCATCGAGCACCAACTGCAGCCTCAGAAATTCTCATTTCCCGCTGTGTTCAGAGAACTCGATCGTTGTGCCTGTAGGGATAAAGATACCTGACAACAGTGTGAAGTGTTCCCTTCCCAGCACAGGGAGACTTGAACCACTGCCTGGTTTTGACTGGTTTAGAACCAAGTCTGCTTGGTTAAACTGAGAGAGTGGGTCTGTACCCTTTTCACATGACATATGCTCAATTTGCACTGAAATCTGATCCAAACCTGTTCATAGAACACTTCGTTCAGCCACACAGAAAACCATCCTTCCCATCTGTGCTTCCATTAGGAACAGTAACATAACGCAGGATTCAGCTGGGGAGTCTCACAGTCTCACAAACTTCCAAACTACCTTGAGATCAGCATGAAATTCAAACACCTCTTTCCAAGGCAAACACCGGATCTTCACAGGAGCAAAATTCACAACTCAAAGTAAGAAG
This sequence comes from Mohoua ochrocephala, assembly GCA_013398855.1. Taxonomy (NCBI): domain Eukaryota; kingdom Metazoa; phylum Chordata; class Aves; order Passeriformes; family Acanthizidae; genus Mohoua; species Mohoua ochrocephala. The sequence goes on along the minus strand of VZTA01012445.1, from coordinate 531,524 downwards.
AAGAGAAGCAAAACACATTTCATTTCAAGGAATTATTCGTATCCTAAAAAATTAGGTCACTCCGTTTGTCATCCACATGGCTTTGTCCTCAAAACCAACAGAACTGAAGCTCCTAAAGGATGATATTGTGACCTGTATTTTCACGAGCCATGCGTGGTAAAATAGGGATCAGACAAAATATTACAGAGAAATATCTGGCAGCAAAGTCATTTGCTTATTTGAGGTGGCATCTGAGAAAAGGGGCTCACTTACACGTCAGACTCTGACCTGCAGCCTGTGGAATTCACATTCTCTACTTGAACCCAGCTGACTCATTCAGCAGGAAGCTTGGCAGTGAGCAGGACACCTGCACAGAATGTGAGGCCTGGTTTCTGGTTTTTCAGCTGTGCTGAAACGGCAGCCAGAGTTCTTGCTCCCTCGGGTGCCCTGCTGCTCCTGCAGGACCCGGCTGCGCTGCTGAGGGACTTTGGGCTCGCTTGTAACAGAAAAGGAAATAGTTTCTCAATGCATTGCTAAACAAACCCTGCAGAACAGGACCCAGCACAAGCCAGCAGGAAAGTGTGCAGGCAAGGTGTGCTGGGGGGGAGAGGCTGGTAAATGCAAGCACAGAGAGGCAGAGGGGTAGGGAGAGATGGAACACCAGATGGATGGATTTTCCTTTGAACCCTCAGTCATGCCTGAGGCTGACACAATAGCCACTGCCCAAACACTACAGTATGTTATTTCTGCTTTGTCAGATGATGCAGACAGCATCATTTCTGGGTCACTTGGAGGCCACATACCACTCCTTTTCTTTTCCCCTCCTCTCTTTTTCACAATCCCAGAGACTGAGGCTGTAAACAAACACTCTGTTGAGGCCTTCCCAGCTAAGAGTGGGAGGATGAAACTGCACAATCAAGTCGTTCCCTGAGCCTCATAACATGATTCTCTTCAAAGATTTCATCCCAGCGAGGCCTCCGAGCCTAATGCAGCTACGGGAACAGTCCTCTGCTTAAAGATCAGAGATTTCACACCCACTGAACACTAAAAATGAAAGCCCTCCCCCTTCCTTTGCAACCCGAGGACACACAAGTGTAACAGAATGACGGAGAGCATTCTGCAAGACTAAGAACTGTACTTGCCATTTGCTGAGCACAGCCCTGCTGCTGCCACATCAGATCTGCAGCTCTGCTCCTCTCAGCTCACAGCTCCCCAGCACCCAGCGAGCTTCTTCACCTCAGCCACGCTTCATCAGGCTTGGCTGTGTTTCCATACTGAGCACAGCAACCTCCTCTTGCCCCAAGCCTCTCCTGAAGGATATTGTCACTCCAAACTGCCCTACAGACCTGTTCAGGTTTCCCATCCCTCGTGGAGTTGGTGCATGGCCATTGAGGCAGGCCAATGGATTTACCCTGCTGTGAAGAACATCACACAGGCACTTAAAGTGCCTTGAAAGAGAATATCCTCCACAGCTTTTATGATGGCACTAATCATTCTCACACATCTCCGAAAGAACTCTCAGGTATATTTGACTGATGGTGCAGGAAGTGGAAATAAAGACACCAACAAGCTGTGCATGTGTAAACTCAGAGCCTAAATAAAGGAGAGTTTACAGCAGACAATATAAAGCCAGACATTTCCTTCAGCAAGGTCAGGAAGAGAATGACTAATTGTAGGTCCCCTGCACTTCCCCTTCCTCATTGCGAGCCTCATTCTGCCAGGTCCTGAGCACCCTGAGCTTTCACAGGCAGTGAGCTCCCAGGAGAACACCTCGGATGAGGCCTGAACACTCCCCAGGACAGAACCGAGAGGACTCGGAAGGAACCAAGCTCCTTCAATGGAGCATTTTACTGCCCAGGATGCTGTCCCCAATCCCAAAGGGTTTTTCCCATTTTTCTTCCCCTTGCCTTCCCAACCATCTCCCTTTTGTCTTACACGTTTCTATTTCTGTAGCCTCGATAAAATACAAGCACAAACCTCCAGTCTCTACCATTCCCTCACGTACTGGCTGGGGAATGAGACAGATTAGCAGCTTGTTCTCAGGCTTATTAGCAGACCAAGGGAAGGAAACAAAACACAACAAAATCAAATCCTCTGCTTGTTTGACTCAATTATTCGAGCACTTCAAGAGTTCCACCTTCCCCTCCTCCCCGGCACACACAGTTCCCCAGACTGCTGCCGGGCTGGGCTTTGGGGAAGAGGTTTACAGGGAGAAGTGTGAAATCTCTGTAGGAGCAGGTTGCAGGTCGTGGAGCTGAAGACGTTCTGTCTCTGCACCCTGGGAAATCTCAGCTAAGAAACTGTATTCTCTGAAATGCTCCCAATTATTGGGTTTCTGCTAGAAAGAATTGAGCTATTCTGGCAAGGACCAGGGTCACATTTCTCTTTTCACAGACACTGAGTGAGAAAGCTGCCATGGCTCACTGCTCACATTTTGTTTTTCCAAAAATCTCCTTGGGGCTCTCTCTTGCTGGTTCACATTTGCCCGTAGCAACCATGTGGGGTTTCTATCATTAGTTAAGTACAAATGCAGGATTTAGAGTGCAGGCACCTGAACCCAGATTCCCACCCCACAAAAGAACATTTTTTCTTGTGACTGACTTTCACCTAAACCATGTTGTGCCCACTTAGAAAGTGGAGGAAAATACAGCTGCTGACCCCAGTAATAGTTGTATGAGGAAAAATACAGAGGGGACTGATAAGCAGCAATTGGCCATACACCAGACAGTTCTGCAACAGCTACTTGGCATCATACAGCAGCCTGGAGAGATTTTAATCAACACTTGAAAAAAGAGCACAAATACAAAGATAACAAGCTCCAAGCTCAGCATCTTTCAGGCAGGTACAATATCCATTACTTTTGTGAATTTCCACAGAAACTTCCCACAGCACATTTGTCTCCGTACCTAAGCAGAACAGGAGGCTGGGGTTGGTTTTCCTTTGGTTTTGTTCATTTAAGAGAAGTGTATTGTGACAGTTGGCTAAAAGCAAGTTTCTCATTTTCAAAGCATTCTATGGAAGCAAATTAAAGTTGTCAAAACATATTCTTCTAACAAAAGTCTGCATTAAATGTACAATGGAAGGAAATGTGCCAGTTCAGGATCAGAGTTTAAGCATTTTGCTTGTGTGTCCAAAAATTATTTTATGCAGAATTTGTGAAAAATCTGAGCCTGACTTTTTTGCTCCAGTTGGGGATTGGAAAAAGGTCTTTAGAGCAGCAAAGTTCTCACATTTGCCATCACTTCCACAATTCAGAAAAAATCCAGGGGGGGCCGGCCTGTAAGAAACATTTCTGAAGAGCGATTTATACACTTGCTTGCTTTCATTCCATTTCTCTTTTTGCTTTTCATGCTCTACAGGCTCTTTAGGAAATACTCTGCAGAAAACTTCTCCATCGCCCCTTCGCATTCCTTGTGCTGGGTTACATCCCTTTTGTCTTAAAGTATCTCCTCTGGTTATGTGCTGGGGAGAAGCTGAGCGGTCTCTGGGTTCAGGGTTTCAGCTGCCCCTGCTCAGACCAGAGGAGGGACTCACTGTGCTGAGCCGCGGCGACCAGAAACACACAAAACCCTAACTGCTGAGGAGAAAAGAAAAAGCCATTGTAACAGCCTGTGTGCCACTCTGTCATGGAAATACTCCCCTCCTAAAGAGCAGGGGAAGCACAAAGGGATTCTATGTTGTATTTCTCTGCCTGCCAGCGGACAGCTCTGAGTGCTGGATACAAATTCATGCCACAAGAGTTGAGATTTTTCACTGCAGCCAGGCAGCTCTGCATCCTTACACAAAGATCACTCGTGGGTTTGTCCGACTCCTTTTGTTTACAGTGCTTCACCTTGATCTCTCCAAAAGGAACCTGGATAAGTTTGCCATTACTGAAAACCCTGGATTCTGAGGATGCTGGAGAAAGCTGCAATGCCACACCTGCACAGGGGAAGACTCTAAATGCCATTGCTGCTCTTGGACACCTCTCGCCAGGTGCGATGTGAAACACTACTGGGAGTAATTCTTTCTAACACTCCTCCAGAGTAACGAGCCAGAAACACAGCGAAGCCTATCAATGGCTAAGGGATCCAGCAGTGCTGCAGACAGCTGCTTACCTGTCTCACAGGCACAAAGTCGGTGCCCACACTCAGCGTTCCTAGTATTTGGCTTGTTTGAAAATAGAGCACATGAGCTGTCCTTCCGTAGCTCAGTCGCTCTGAGGATTTCCACAGATGCAAAACTTACACTGCTCAGACATCATGAGACAAGCAAGCAAAGTAGCAGGATTCCCTAAGTATCAGCAGTCTTGCTTTAGAATCAGCTTCTGAATCAAAAAATGTCTTAAACAAAAAGAAAAAAAAACAACCATTCTACCTCCATCCTTCCTTCATAGATAGTCTTATTTCTCTTTTGTGTTTTGGCAAAGGAAATTTATAAATTCAGCTAGATTGTTTACAGTATAATCTTGAAAGTGCAACTAATCAGCAGCAGATTATTATTAGCTTTCCAGCCGTGATCTCATTCAAAGAACACTGAAGTTATCTGAAACTTCCAGATGCCCTAATTTCCCCAAATGCTGGACAAGGTCCTGCCCGCGCTGCCCGTCACCCCAGCAGTACAGCCGAGCCCTGTGCTGGGTTGGGTTACAAACACAGGCATTTGGGAGCTCAACAGAAGCAGTCTGGCTGCCCAGGCTGCTCCTCAGCCTGCTGTTCTGGGCTCTGGAGCCCGTTTCCATGGCCTGCCTGCAAAGCCCCTGCATGTCCAGTCTTGCCTCTTCAGCACAGCCACTGCCAATCATTTTCTCCAGCTGAAAGGAGAAAGGGAGAGGACTGAGCACAGTCACCCAGAAATAGGAAGCATTGCTCACTACCTTGAGGACTTGCCTGCTGTTCCTTTTCGATTACTCAGCAGATGTTCTTAAATCAGTTACTCCGTTTCTACGTGCACCTGCCAAACCCCGATTTCGCAGGACACGCATCCACCCACTGAGCTCGGCGAGGCCCCTCCTGCTCCCCTCCTGCATTCGGAGCGAGCCTCGCTGCCTCCAACTGCAGAGCCGCTGCCCGCTCACTCCTCAGCACAGCCTGAATCTCTACGGGAGGCTTCCCAAGGACTCCACTGCTGAGCTGCTTCCTGAGGGCTGCTGCAATAAAAAAGGGCAAATCTACCCCCATGAAGGAAAATGCTATTTCCAAAAAAAGCCACAGTTCTTAAAAATTCCAGCTTGCCACATACACTACAGTCCCCCGTGCCAAGGCTCCATGTTCTGTTCTCATGATGAGACTCAGGAAGGAGAGTTTGCTTCAAGTATTAATACAGAGGTGGGGGCTTCTGTCTTGTCTGGGGCTTTTTTGGCTTCTTGCAGTGAAAACAGAGTAGGGACATGGCTGAAAAAAACATGCATTAAAAAAAAAGTCAACTATAGGAAATTGCTTAACTGGAATGTGGCAACTTGCCACATTCTCTCTTTTAAAACAGCAAAACAGCTTTATTTTAACAAGCTGCTATGAGACTGTATTTTGGGATTGTCAGGAAGAACAAAATACACTAAACCCCACTCTGTTCAAAATGCTTTGAACCTATAACACAAGATTTTAAGAGGGAAAAAGAAAAGCTTTGGTAAGTTCTGCCAGGCAGTGGGATCAGAGATTTTCAGTTTGCTCACCCATTTTTGAGGATGCTCCCAGAGTACTGTGCACAGGCACTGAGGCACGAAATACAGGACTATGAAACAGAGGATGGTGTGGCAGAAGGGTTTTATCTATGGCCTTTTCCCTGATTTTGCTTTGAAATTACTGAGATGAGCTCTGTGTTCTACTCTGCTCTAAAGCTGCTGGTCAGTTGCTGGGTGTCTTTGACTGTTCAGTGAGGTTTTGTACTTAACTAGTTCTTCCTTCCTACTCCCCTGCTACTCTGCAGGGCCACGGGCAGAGCGAGCGAGGCAACAGGAAAAGCAGGAGTGAGGGAGTCACCTCTGCAGAGACAGAGCAGGATGTGACCTCTGTTCCCTGAAGAGGGCACAAATGGTCAGATCCTCATATGCAAGCTGGTGTCTCCCTAAAGGAAAGGCTATAGCAAGGACCAAAGTGAAGCTGTTAATCTTGAGTTAGAAACTAAATTTAATTATATCAGTGGTGCTTTGTAGGAGGAGCTTAATTATTAACTGCAAAGAAGTCAGATTATTGCCTATTCTGATGGGTTCTTGCTAAACTAAGCTCAAACACTCCAGTACTTGATGGAGCTTCAACTCTGCTAAACTTCGATCTTACAAAGTGCTGGTGCTGCTCCTACCTGAAAGCATCCAGCTCCTGCAGCCTTGGAGCTCTGCTGGGGTAGGACAGAGCCTCTGGAAACCTGTGTGACCTGTTTGTCCAGCCCAGAGGTTCCCCTTCCCCACTGCCTGTGCTGCCCTACTGCGCTCTGAATTTAGCAGCCTCTGACCCCAGTTTGCTCCGTGAGCTGCCTGAGCCCCATTTCCCAGGGCAGCACAGGTTCCAGCTGGAACGGGCAACGAGACCCAGCCACCACAAGTTCGTCTCCTCTCCAAGTACAGACACTGAGCTGTGCAGGTGTCTTTTCAGCCTCAGATCTTAACAGGAGGCTGCATTAGCATGCAGCAAAGCACAGCTGAGGGAGGCTTTACTGCTGCTAACTTGGTGCTCCCATCCTGGCTGTAGCTACACACGGATCGCTGCTGTTGGGTCTGCACAAACACCAGGCACGGTTCCCCAACACTACAAGTTCTCTGAGGGTAATGAGTCACCGAGTCCAGCCCCTTTAATCTCCAGTCTCTCTGAGAGACCGCGACAACAACTTCTGAATGTGCCTGCCTCCAAAGCTATCCGAGATCCTGCCTATGAAGGGCTTCTGTAGGATCCTAGATAATGAGAAGAAAGGCATTGCACTTAAGATGACCAGCTCAAAAGACAAAAACAGGGAGCTTCCACTGCTGCTTTAGAGCTCGGTCCTCCATGTATATCTTTTTCTACTGAAAGGGACCTTACTTAGTCCAGTCTGGATGAGTGCTGAACCAGCTTCTTGCAGTGCTTCAGCTCCCGCTTGCTCTTCCTGTTTAGCTGAAACCCTTGTGTATGAAGCTAAGTAAAACTGACCTAGAGGTTGTTTATGCTTTCAAAGGGTATATGTTCTGTGCTGGAAATGAGTACCTCGATCCAGCCTGACTCCCTACTACAATAATAACTGGAAATGAACTCTGGACCATCGGTTCCCAGCCGCTCTGGGTTAGATCACGTTGCACAAGGAATATCCCGGCCTGGGGGAGGGGAAGGCGCTCAGTGACACGGAGCAGCACCTTCTGCTGCAAAGACTCTCCCAGCAGCTGCCCAAGGCTTGGGACCAGGGATGATCCATGCAGAACCAACAAACAGCAATGGCAGACAGAGAGAGGAAAACACCTGTGGGTTCCACAGCAGCTGAAAGGAGAGGAACCACAATAAAGCCAACTACTATACGGTGTCGCTTGAACTTGAACCTTGAGACTCGCAGGTAACCTGTCAGGTGTGTGCTCCAGATATCCAAGCCAGATAAGCAATGCTAAGGCTCCCTTTGTCTCCCAGCCAGGCCATCTGCAACAGCGATGTGAGAATTACAGTGCAATAAAGGTGCAGTAAATCCTCTTCTTATCCCAACTTCCACAATGTCCTGTCCCAAACACTAAATAAAATCAGGACCAGAAGCACTTTCTCTGAAACGTGTCTGCCCTTGCTACTTGCCAAGAGGAGTTAGAAAAGCCTCTCATGAATAGGCCGACTGCTTTCAGTTCCTCTCAGCGAGGCTGTAACGTACTCAGCTTTCACTTGCCAGCACTAAAAACTCCCTCCTTGTCTTTGGTCATTCTGGAGAATGAGGAAGGATCAAAGCACGGGTTGAGTGTAGGCAGGGGGAACTGTAGAGTACACAACTTCTCACCCCATTGTCCCTTCTGAGGAGCCTGTGAAGCATGCTGACACATCCAGGATTTCGACACAATTAAATTGTAAATTAGTCTTGTCCTTCACAAAAGGCTCACGACACACAATGATCTCCGACGAGATACAATGACCTGCTAAATTCTCTATCGGTCTCTTGGGGGGTTTCCAGGACCTCCCTGTACATCATTCCCTAAAGTCAAACAACTGCTCTTACCCACTGAATGAACGAATGGGTTGGGCAATGGTAGGGGCGCTTTCCTACATACAGTTCTTGATTGCCAGCTGTACTCTAACCTGATAGTTCACTATCAGCCCCAGGAAAAGGTTCAAGCACTTCAAAATTCAGAGAAACAGCTTAACAGCAATTGAACTTTAAAGTGTTCCTGTAATCATTTCAGTGGCACAGATTTCGGAGATAGGTGTGAGCAAATTAAATCTTTATACAAACAGTAAATATTATTTAGGCCATGGGTAGCAGCACTTGCACGCTATGGACGAGACCATCATATAATACCTTTCTGGCCACATACATGGCTCAGAAGGGAGAAGAACAATGAAGTGTTGGTTCTGGATGCTACGAGGGAGCTGAACAGTTATTACTGTAAACTTCCAGGTATACTTGGGTGGATGGCAGCCTCATGCTGGGGCTCTCTCATGCAGAATGGGAGCTGAACTGGCAAAAGAGCAATGTTCCTGAAACATGCATTCAACAAGATGAAAAAAGAAAGGTTATCTTTTAACTGTAGAATTTCTACCAACTTAAGGATCAGGTGAAATAAGGCAGAGAAAGAATCCTTCTGTATTCTAAAAATACCCACTTTCTCAGTTGGTTATCCTTTGCTATATGAGTGTTGTTTTTTACTCCCTTGCTCGTTCAAAACACGCTTACTTTAACATCAGACCAAGTCTGAAGACAGTACAACAGTACTTGTGTTTAAATAGCTGGAGCTTCAAGTGAGGGTCAAGGCCACGCTTTTAAGGTGTTCAGCCTTGAAAGGCACTTATAAAAGAACTGAGCCAGCAGAGACTAGAGCTAAATTCAGCTCTTACCCTAGTTTTAAACTGCTTCAACTCCTTTGTTTTCAGTACAGTCACATTCAATTGCTACTCCCGTAAAGGAAAGTGGGCTCACATAACCCGACATTCATCTGATGTCAGCTGGACAACCCCAAGGAACATAAGTGGGGTCCTCAGTCAAAGCCGCTCTACTCTTTGCTACAGATGTCACTTACATGATACCTTTAGCAGACCAAGTGTTCCATCAAGTGATACGGCCGTGAATAATTCACCAGCAACCCCATAACACTTGATTAAAACCTACTGAAAGAAGATCTAATTAAATTGTCTTTCAAAGAACAGACATGATATGACGACTGTGTGAAGGGCAGATGGCAAGCAGAAGCTCATTGGAACATGAGAAAATAATTTAGAGGAAGGTACCTTCATCTGCAGTGAGTTGTGGTGATCTCCACCTGCGTGACGCGGGCTGCTCTGGAGGTTACTCCCTCCTCCTGCCTTTGGGCACTGCAGGCACAGCAAGAGCGCTGGCTGTCCTCAACGGGCAGCATTTGGGCACCTCATGTCTTTAGCGAAGAGGTTGGAAGGTGGTTGCTGTGTGTTTGAGAGCTGAGCAGCAGCCAGCAGGTGAGGGAGTCCTGGCACTTCCAGGCTGGGATTACTGGAAAGTAATTAAATGTGATTCTGGTGCAGCTACCTGAGATCAAAGCTGTGCCACGGCACCCACCCCGAGCTCCCAGAAGCTACAGAGTGTCTGCAGTCAGTCATACCGGGACTGGGCAGGGGGAAGTTGTTCCACTATTTCAACACTTCAGAAATTAGCACTGCCAAACCTGACCCTCTCCTTGGCAGGTCCCACAACTGCTGCCATGCAGGTTAACTTGCAAAGTGCCCTTCCCAGGATGCCTGTCCTTTCAGGGCAGGAAGGTCACGTGCTGTAGGAAGTATTACCCTCAGACAGCTCGGCAAGGGCCTGCACAGCAGCACAGGAGCCACACTGCACTCTCCCTGCAAAGAGGTGGCACCAGGACATTTTAAGGGAAAACCTCTCAAAATTATTTTTCCCAAAGAAACGGGTGTTTCTTACTGATAAATTTCAAAATCCCTCATGCATCGGGGTGGCTCTCCAACTTTCCCATGTTCTCTCTCCCCGAGTTTGAGGTTAGATAAATCTCAGAGCCACAGCTACTTGCACGAAGAGGCTGAAGGCTCAGCACTTTAGAAGAACTCTAAAGAATTCTAGCAATGCAGAGACTTGCAGAGCTCACTGGTGCTGTTCCCACACCACTGAGGCTCTGTCAGGGAAGCTGACAGACCATGCTGCTAACCCATCCTGTAAAATACAGCCTGAATGTGGGGACTTTATTCTTTGCAGTATAAAGGGGCCGTGCCTGCAATGGAAGAGACCTCACACCAGGCTCCTCATGTCAGGAATACAGGAAGACCAAAAGGGCTGAGCCAGCCTATTTATGTAGAGGATCCATGAGGAGTGAAAGGGAGAGGCAGGGATCAGACCATGTGTTTCCTCATGTGTTTCCCCTTCTCCCCTGCACCTTGGTTTTACAGCTGCAGGAAGATCAAGCCAGAACTGTGAAAACTGCTGAGTCAGGCCGTGTCTGTGGGGCCTCGGAGAGGCTGTCACAGCGCTGGGGCCAGAGGACAAAGCCTTGTGCTGAGGCAGAGCTGAGCAGCTGGACAGACCCTGCAGGGTGGGGACAGGCAGGACACAGCCACTGCAGGCACAGGCAGGAGGCACTGGGCAGCAGGGACATCACGGAGCCCTGCCTAGCAAAGGTGAAGAACGAGAAGCATTTTGCATTAAGAGAACTGGAAAAAGGACGCAGGTTAAGCCTAGTAGGATTTAGCTAGTCCTGGCTAAGTTGGCATAAGGAAGAAGGCCAGAAATGAGCATGGGTGTCTCTGCAAGCTCCCCTGCAGGCTCAGAGCTCTTCTGGTGTACAGCAGTAGTCTCTAACAGTGAGAAACACGTCCTGTTTTGGTACAACGGTTCAAAAGGACACTGAAAAATCTGTTAATAAAATGCTAGAGGCAGGATCTGCCCCTTCCTTAGAAGAGCAGCTGGACTGACTGCAGAAAGGAGCTGCAAGGAACCCCCAGACACTCCGGCTCAGAGCAGGGCTGCACCACCTCTGCATCTGCTGCCAGAACACTCCCTGCTCGCTGCACTGACAGCAGGGCTGCCACTGCCTTCAGTTTGAAATCTTTCGTTGCCAGGTGTCCATTCACTGCAAAGCTCTTCGCCTCAAACCCCAAACTAGTTATTCTTGGCAACTGAGGCAATTTGAATAGCACAGCAGAAAAAAACAAGGAAAGAACACATCAGTGGAACTGGAACCTGCCTTGGCAGCACAGTGGTGTTGTAGATTTAGTTTCCACAAGAATTAAAAACTAAACATTAATGTCATCCTAGCAGAAGTGTTCAGTTAGCTCTTGCTGAGTTAGCTACCCCTCCAGTTCCAGACTGGCAGGTGAGAACTGATGAGGCCCACTTAGTGAGAGGTAAATGGGTAATTGCTGCTACAGAGGTGCATTCAGCAACGCCACAGAAAACATCTCCCAGAGTAGAATTGCATCTCCTACAAATGCAGTCTCAGCACAAACCCAGCCAGTGTTTCAGTGCAATAGCTAAAGACCCAGATCACAGTAGCGTTCCTTCTTTCCTTTCTCCTTCCAAACATGAGTTTCCACAGATTCCACTCCAGTCCCTAGCCATGTCTGCAAATGGCTCAGGAATTTAGGCTGCATGGAGAGGCATCCCACAGAAACTCTGCCTTGTTATACCCAGACAAAACGCTACCAATACAGCAGTGCTTAAATCAGGCCTTTAGCAGCCAGTGGTTCTACAAATATTACACTTGACCCACAAAGCAAGACCAAACCAGTTTCAACACACATAATGTCCTGTCCTAATATGAATGGGGCTGACAAGCCCTTTGAGATCTGCTCTGGGGTTTCTCCCAGCTTAGCTGTGTGAACAAATGCTAAGAGTCTTTGGTGTTTGTGCTCACATTGGCTCTTCCAGAGCTATTCTGGACACCCTTGTGTTTTGCAGGAAAAAGGAAAGAAAAACCTGCAACCTTCCTTCTTCCAAAGGAAGAAGGCTGAAGGCCTGTGCAGAACTCCCCAAGCAGATCGGTCTCCTCAGAACAATATCTGAGGGTTTTAGTCAATTGTTTCCTTAAAACAAGGAAGGATAGGCAAGGGCATAGCTTCCAGAATTCACTAAAATGAGGGGGAAAACCACTTTATCTGATCTGCACTCAGAGAGTTTCATACTACTAGCTGATGCTGGCCTGAGCCACTCAGACCTGTCTCTATAGAAATTGTGGGAAATTAAAGTCAGAAGACTTCGTAAGAAATGTTTTACTTTGTGGAAAGTTTCAGTTTTGCTCATAAAGACAAAAGGCCTGACATGTTTTGCTTGGCAGATAAAGAACAGTTTTTAAGGAGACATATAAAAAAGTCAGGAAGCTTTAAAAAACAAAATCTCCCTACTTCAGCTTATTTCAGAGGAGCTACGTAACTGTATTTTAAAGCAGGATTTAGTCCTCTAGCTTACTCTAGAAATAAAGGGAAAACTGCTCTGGAAGAAGAAGAATGTTGCTAGAAAAGTGGTAGGAACCAGGTGTGGAGAGGTTCTCCGAGAGCACTGCAGGCAGCACGAGGGGCATGGACACACGTCTCCCCATGACTGCACTTACTGACAAGCCCATTACCTCCCCTAGCAATGTCTTTCAGGGGTGATGACCAAAAAATCAATCTGTAGTTCTCAATCTGTAAAACCTACTAATTATTTCTTCTCTTCAGTTTATTCAACATCATTAATAACTAAAAATAAAACCTCACACTGGAACCTGCAGGCCTCAACAATAACCCATACACAGCAACAATGAGGAGCTGAAGACTTCCTTTCCAAATTTAGATTGCTTCAAACAGAAGTGAAAGTTCTTTGATAAATCAACAAGCCCACGTTTTAGAAGCACGTAAGGAGAGCAGAACTGGGCAGGAGGGTGCTAAACTCATTGCAAAAGGCTTCTGAAGATTTCCAAGGCCCCAGCCCCGAGGCTCCTGGCTGCGTGCTGAACACTGGGGTCAATGACCTGTCCTGGCAGCATCAGATCAGACCAGATCAGAGCCTGGATCTGCTGCATCCCAGCAGCATTCCTCAGTGCCACGTTAATTACTGCTCTACAGAGGAGCTCACAGCCTCTGCTATTAGAGCTCTTCCATGTGGGATAACTACTAATCATCCTATCAGGGGCACTCCGTAGCCCCGACCAAAGCGCGATTCCTTACTCTGCTGCTTAAGTGTCCTGCCATCCTTCCCTGCTTCCCCAAGATGCACACAGAACCAACGGGATGTTGTCACTAGGCAGAAAAGGAATGAGAGACCCGGCCTCTGCTCACTTTGGAATACATACAGAAATGACAACTACATTTTACCTTTAAAGACAGATTTTGAACAGTCTTGAGCTCAGGTGTGCAAGTCCAACGAGATTTGGATCTTCCATCTAACTCCAACCCCAACAGCTCAGACTTCAGCCCCCTGTGCTGCACTTAGAGCAGGATGAACACCAGACACCTGTGGTCAGCCTGAGCTGTGATTCCCTCAAGCCCCAAGAGCAGGGCCTAAGCCAAGGTTTGAGTTTCCACCTCAGGAATGCTCCAGGGTTCATTTTAAACAGGACGTGCAAAAAGCAGGTTTACAACGAGGACAGGGAGCCGAGCCACAGAACAGGGGACTGTCCCCTAGCACAGGTGCAAGCGAACGCCACAGCTGCAGCAGTGATTACCTCATGTCCTTGGAGCTGTGCAGTGGGAGCAGGGCTGGCTGGGACACGCCTCTGGGATCCGTAGGTGGCACAGGAGCTCTGTGCAGCTCTGGCTTAAGGCAAAAGGCCTCTCTGACTACCTGTAAACTTTGGTGCTTCCCAGTTGTCCTGTCACCTTACAAGCAAGGCAGAGTTTCTCTGGTTTAACTGGGGACTGATCCTGTCCTCGATTCTGGGGGCTATGCCAAGGAGGACTGGCTGCAGGAAAAGCTAAGCCAGAATGCCAAACTGTTTCCTAATCACGTGCTAGTCTGACCAGGTGCAGACACCCACCAAGAAGCAGGAATGCCCACGACACTTCCATTCACAACTGCTGACAAGTCACGTGTTGGAAGAACTCCCCGTTTCTTTTGGAGCAGGTGTGTTTCCAGATTCAGAGAGCCTCTGTCCCCTAGATTCACCTGCTGTGGCAACTCCGTGCTGCTGGTAGTGTGGACTGTGTGGGATTGCTCCACAGCAGTGAGAAATGAGCAGGGAGGGAAGTCTGAGAGCTGGCTGAGTCAGGATCATCCATACATCACTCTGTGCCTTTCACCACAGCAGTAATCCAGCCAATATATTCTCCAAGCCCCCAAACAGTGGGAGATACCCAGGCTGCATTACAGTACCATTTTCCTTTTATTAAAAAAAAATAAAAAAAATCCCTCTAAGCTGAAAATAAGGGTAAGAAATATTAACCTTTAAGGAAAGGTGAGGGTTTATCCCTCAAGCATCTGATAGACTACACTGTCTCAGTTGGAAATACCATTCACTGTAAGTGAAACTATTCCCTAAATAATTTGGTATGTCACATGACTTCTTTGTTAAGTGTTCCTATTTATGACCAAAGCAGGTGATAAATTTGTGTAGCCCGTGCTGACTCATAGCTGTACGTCTGTCTCTAGCGTGCAGCTGAACGCCGATTGGGGCTTTCCTTGGGTAAAATGCAGTTCACAGCCTTCGAACTGGAGGAGCAGCCCAAGCTCTGCGCAGGTGGGGTCTGGGCAAGCTTGGTCACAACCAGGAGTTCAGCTGGACACAGCTGGGGCTCAGCTTGGCCACTTCCCGGGTTACATCAGTTCTGTGCTCGCAGCAAAGGTCAGGAGCCGTACGCAGGGACTGAGGCTTGTGTGGCACCGCAGGCTGCGGGCTCCTGTGGCTGTGCGCAGGCACGGACAGACGGACAGAGCTCCCAGCCAGGCCCTGCTGAGCTCCTGCACTGCGGCCCCGGGGCTGGGAGGGTCTCCGAGCTGGCTGCAGGAGGATGAGCAGGAATAATGCTGCGTTACCAGAATCCAGTGACCACACGGGCAGCCTTAGAAAGGCAAAGACAGCACAGAGCCTTACTCTGACATTTCATTTCTTGCTTCCCAATCAGTGCACCATGGAACCCAACCCAAGGCAAGAAGCACACAGAGCTTGACAGAAAAGTGAAGAGTCCCTTGTCCTATCTTCATATTGATGATAGCCTGCTCACCAGAGCCTGTCCTGGGAACTCCAGGTAAGTGAACACACTGCTGCTGACTTTTTGTGTCAACATTTACATAAAATCAGTGGTAGGAGATGTGCTAAATTCCATTATGATGTGGAAATTCTGATCATAACTGTCGCAAAGGAAAGATGATGTCTGCAGACTAGATAACAATATATGGTCTTCCCTCCTTCCAAGTCAAACAGAATCTCTGTTGAAGACTGTGTTGTACAAGAAGCGCACAAATTTAAGAAAAGAGTCCTACAAAAACACAAGACACTTTAAGAAAAACAAACGTGTTGCATATATGCAAAAAGTAAGATGAAGTAAGAGACTTTCTTCTTCTCTTACATAAGACCTGCTGGGAAAGGAAGTCTCTTCAGCTGAACAAAGCTCATAAACATGTGGCTACAGGTTGCAGTTTGGCCTGAAGAATTCACTACTCCCACTACTTCCAATTTACAAACACAGTTGTCCTTCCCTTATGCATACCACATGCCCAACTTCCAATCTGCAAGCGTGGATTATTACAGTCCCTCTTCCTCTCCTCTCATGCCTCCCCCCATTTTCAAAGCGTTTGTTTCTGCCCAGAGATTGCTTGGTAAGATAAGTCTTTTCTGGACAAATTGCCAAATGAATTGAGATAATGCCAAAGCAAGTTCAAACAGATTTAATCCACAGGTACCATTCAGCCACTGTGAACGACTGATTTGTGGAGAGTAGACTGACTTATTTGTGACACAGCTGGAGTCAGGCTTTCTGATCCGGTGCTCTGTTTGCCGAAGGTGCTGAACAGAAGACATTCCCCAGGAAGAAGCCAAACTGATCTTTGCCCACAGGGCCAGGAGCGTCTCTATCACGGATCTAGTCTGGCCAGAGAGCCAGGAGGACAGTTTTCCCAAAGAGCAGGCAGAGCTCAGAACGTGTGCTACTGCCTCACCCCGACACTCCCACCCTAACCAGTTTGGAGGCAGCTGCCATGCCAGAGCCACTGTAGTCAGCTCTTCTGAGGCAAGAACCCAGCTAGAAAGAAAATACATCTGCAGTCTAAACCCACTCTGGGTCTCACAGTTCAGCCTTCCTGCCTCACCTTTGCTGCAGTCAGAAGTGGGGGGGCTGGGGGAAGGTGTCCCACTTAGAATGGGGATTCCCACAGCTCACCAAACCAGCTGTTTCCAGCTGAGAAACCACAGGAACCTTTCCTGCTGCCAGCACCTGCGACTGTGCTCTCCTTCTCACCTCCAACAGACTGGCTTGAGCTGCGCTTGGAAGTTGGATGTGCTTCACTACAGATGTCTAGTCCCACCAGCAGTTTCCCAGACAGGGAAATGAATCCAGAAAGATATTGCTTTCACAAAGAAATACAGCTAAAAATAATATGCTTCTAACTTTGCAAAACCAATTTGAGTCATACAAGGGATTAGTGTAAGGACAGAGGTAAAGACTGTCAGAGCTATTTCCTTCCAAGGATGCTTGCAACAACACTGCATGCTCACTACATGGCAAGGCATTTTTTGCTCTCTTACATATGGGTTAAAATTACCATTATTTTCCATTTCAGTTTTGTAGTCAACTTGAGAAGTGAGTAAACCTGCTAGGACAGAACTGAAAGCACAGACCAGCACTGGGTAAAAAGAAAAACACTCAAGCACTTATCGGGCAGAACACATAAAACTTTAAAAAACCCAAAGCAGACCTTGTGGCATCAAAGAACTCGGTCTGCTAATAACCAAACTAACAGACCCTACTTTCCACTACAGGGAAACTCCCTGCCCTTCTAAGAAACGGCCTTCCAACATGTGAAACAGGGTCAGCTCACATAACGCCTTACACTCAACACATCCTTTGCAAGCAATTCCCACAGCCCTTTCTTTCCCCTCCTTCCTGTATCTCAGTTCTCCCTGCACTCTTCTGAGCCACCGTGAGTGCTTATCTGTACCTGCCAAGGTCCAGTTTGAAATCCTTATCTACCGTGTGCTTTATTTTGAGAACACCTTACAAGCAAGAGGAATGAGGAAGGACTTAAAGCATTGCAGTAGACGGGGAGGGAGCTAAGCATGAGCCCAAGTGCCCTTGGTCAGGCTGGTGTTCTTGACCTGGCGACACACACACGATGAATCACGTGCCATACGAGACAGCCACCTGAGGCGCAGAGGGAAGCCCCACCGAAAGGACCACCAACCAGTGTGTCTACGTGAAAAATAACACGAGCGTTTAGATGAGTTTGCACTGCTGTGCTAGGCTGTGGATTCCATTCACCTTACAACTACTTCCAGAACTTGAGGGCTGCGCTCACCTTGGGATCAGAAACAGCCACGAGCACGCACTGCTGTCTGTCCTGTAGCTTCGCTACTACACAGTTTACCACTTATATTAATGGTATTAAGTTTTCATAATTCTTTTTCCTCTGAAGTCTTTGCACAGAAGAAGAGCCCTGTGAGGGTTCAGCCCCGGCCTAGATGAGCTCGCAGTTCAGGACAGATGTACAGTACAGATGTGGCTCGCGGCACTGCACCACCAGTAGCCACTAATCACAGCCCACAGAGCCATTTGGTGACTCGCTGAGGCCACCAGGGAAGCACAGCAGGCCCTGGAGATCTCCAAGCTCCCAGCTCTGCTCTGGACTCTTCAGGAGCTGCCCACTCAGTCCACCCAGCAGTACTCGGCTCCCTGCAGGACCAGAGCTCGTGTCTGCGCTGACACGACCCCACGGGCAGAGGCACGTGGCCACAGTGGCACTGCTGGCACGGGAATCAGGGCACGGGAACTCCACCTGGTACCTGAGACAGCTCTGGGCCCACCTCCCCAGGGTGCACCATGAGCAATGACAGCTCGGGGAAGCAAACACAGACCCTGAGCTCCTGCAGTCTGGCTCTGTGACCGCAGCTTGGCACAGTCGAGCACAAGACTCAGGCTATGCCTGACATGTATTTTGGTTCATGCAACCAAACAGTGCAAGGAACACGGAGTCTGTACCCATGCCCACAGCTCCGCATGTGGGCAGAGAGCCAGCACTTGGGTGAACTCCCAGAGAAATCACATACTGGACTGTACATCAAAGAGATTTTCTTCTGATCATAAATTTTATGATCATCAGTGAATGTGGCACCCATTTGTTTAAACAGATAAATGCTGACGAGGATTGCGTGCACACACTCAAGAACTATCACTAGAAACAGTTTTTGTTGCTTTAAGAGGAGCCTCAAGATGATAGAAGGCCTTTATACCTTGTGAATAAAGGTTTTCTTTTAGAACAGGTCCACTAGCAAAATAGTGATGATCGTTTTCCGAAATGATGCTGATTGACATTGTTTGGGCATCAAAAAGGCCGTCAGCAGGGCTGCCAAAAGGCTATACAAATATTGTTTCACAGAGAATAGCCTTTTGAACGCTATTTGGAGGTGACAGGAGGAAGAACAGCACTATAAATTTGGGGGGAAGAAAAGAACCGACCAAAACAAAACACCCCACAGAACAAACCAACCAACCGACCAAAACCACAAAAAATGTCAGAGGAAGAATAAAGGGAGAACGATAGATTTCCACGAGGTTGTGCCAAAAGCTACCTACCACCTATTGTTTCACAATTTTTTTCCCAACCTTCATTTCTCATGTGATGGATTTTTCAGCATGTAGGTTTATTACAGTTACAGTACTGTGATGATCTTTCTTCTTAAAAGAGCCCAGTGCTCTATCCAGCTCCACAGTCTCCAGCACCAGGTAGAGGAGAGGAGCATTAGTGTTTACATCAAACTTGAATCAAAGAAGGGGACAGGAGGGGATTGTTTGCTTAGAGCAAAACTACCTGCACAGAAGGTAAAAGGAAATGTTATTTAAGTATCTAAAGGTCAAACGAACTAAGGAAAAATACATCTACTTTCCCTTTCTAAATACTTATGCAGACTTTTGTCCAGATTCGGCGCTTCTTTGAGAGCAACACAACAGCGCATGTTTTGTGCTTGAAGAATTTCGTATAATCTTTCTAAACAGCAAAACATCTCTCCAGCCCGGTGCATGATGCTGTTTGAGCCACAGCAACAGAGGGAAAAGGAGATCAGATTAGATCAGTGAAACTGAGCCAGGGATAGAGAGACAGGCCTGGAGCAGAGGGCAGGAACCATCAGGAGCAAACACCAAGGACCTGAGGCAAAGGGGAGTCTTCCCAGCTCGCCAGGACAGCGGTGTGGGGACGCACCTCCCGCCAGGGAGCCTCGAGTCACCTCTGCTCCGCACCTCGCATCGCATCCCGCTCCACGGGGACACGGGAGCCCGCCACAGGCCCCAGGGCGCGGCGGGGCGG